>APFE030744103.1:53668-119063 GCA_000404065.3 Pinus taeda
GCTATAACTTTCTCAAAATTGAGCTCCTTTTCTAGCTCAGCAATTGTTTTCTTCAGAGCTTTTACTTCTCTCTCCCTCTCAGCCACATTTTGCTTAGACTTATCATATTTTTCATTTATCTTAGCTAAGCTGTCCTTGGCTTGACTGAGCTCTGACATCTGAGACTCTAGCACCTGAATTTCCTGCCTTAGCTTCAGCATGTCCAGGCTCTCAGCCTGTTCTGTTGTTGGCGCTGTAGTGGCTGCTACTGTTTCTGGTGCCTGTTGCCTTGGGGGGATGGTATCTTGAGGGGTCTCCTCAAGGTCTATTGATTCTGTGGGCGGCTTGGAAGATTGCCCTGCTTCTCTCCTTTGTAGTGCTGCTTCTAGTGTGGTCTCTGTGTCCTGCAGCTTTTGTTGTGTGTCTATCAGCTCTTTATATAAAGTCATTAGTAACGTTGCTGCATCCTTTTCTTGCCTCTGCTGGGCAACTTCATCTGTTTGTGGATGTAGAGTTGGGGGGATCTTCATTTTCTTTTTAATTGTAGCTATATCTGCATCCCTCAGTTTAAGGACTTGCTGTATTGCCTTAACGTCATTGGGGTCATGCCCAAACTCTATGATGATTTCCTCCAATGCCTTGATTCTGTTGTCCTTAGCTTGAGAGGATGCCCTCTCCAACTCAAGCTGAGCTGCAGTATTATTCAAGCTATTTTGCAGCCTATAATTGATCAAGGTCTTATCTGCCAGAGTGGCATAGACCATCTCACCTATCTGCTTGTGTAGTTCAATTTGGTCTATGGGGTGGATGTCTTTTGAAAGGACTTCTAGATTAGTCCTTATATAATCTGCAGCTGTTTGGGGTTGCTGCACTGTAGGGGCAAAATGGCTCATCATTTTGCCTTCTTGCACATCAAAGGCAGCCATTAGCCTTTGTTGGTTTGCAGGAGCCATATTTAATAAATGATTATAGAGCCGAATCTTTATTGGCTGACTCCTTTTGGCGTCTTTGAATTGCTCCTTTATGCCTGCAGCTGTGTTCTGTTGTTGTCCTAAGGAGCTGACCTCCCCTAGTGCTGCTTTATCCTGCTCCTGATGCAAGGAGCTGGCAGAAGTCTCCAGGCTTTGTATTTCCTCCTCTGAGAAAGGGTTGAGCCTTTGCCTCTTGTCTGATGCTTCTGTGAGGGAGGTTTCCCTCTCTCTTTTTCTGCTGGTATCCTCCCTCTGAGGGGTTTTGAGGACAGAGGAGTCTACCCTAGAATCCTGTCTAGGAGGCGCCATATTAGTTGTCCTTTCTTGAGTGGCGGCCTAGCCTTCTGCTTTCTGTTTTTCTTGATCCTGTTGATCAGTTTGTTGTTGTTGTTGCTGGGGTTGCTGTTGATGGCCCTGTTGGCCCTCTACTTCTTCCATTACTTTGTCTTTTCACTTGCCCTGTCCCTGATCTGAAGTCTGTGCTGCCTCTTGTTGTGTTGCAGAGGCGGAAGCAGGTGCTGTTGTGTGAGGATTTGGTAGAGAACGTACCTGAGAAGGACATTCCAAGTCAGCCATTTTTAACAAATGTCTTCTAGCCCTCTCAACTAGCTCTTCTTGAGATACAGGCTCTATCAAGGTGTTTTTCTTCCATTTTGGTTGGTTGGCATGTCTTGATATGTGGAACATGCTCTCATGCTCATAGCTGGAGAGTTTGTATCTCAGCCTCCTCAGGGATATAAAGCCGTTGGGGTCATAGGGCTTCCAAAGGAAGCTTAGTGTTAGGCCAAGGCCTTCCAATATCCTATCTGCCTCTATCCACCCTTCTCTTTTGTTTAGAACAAAATGACCCAACTGGTTTTTAACTTTGAGTTGTGCCTTCTTGCCTTTTCCTGCAAAATGGATCTGATCGGCATTGCCGAATTGTCTGAAGTACTCCAGGGCAAAGAGCCTCATGGGCAAAAATCTGGGCAGCCTGAAAGGCCGCAGCTCACACCCATATATCCTAATCACGGTGTGATGCTGGTAAAAATACCAGTCTCCTATGCTGTAGGCAGTGGACAGTTGCAGAATCCTCTGCATTTCATCAGTGAGTCTTGGAGGAGGTTCTGTCATAAACAGAGATAGGGCTGGATGAATGAACAAATCTATGAACTCACAGTATGTATAGGGTGAATATGCATGGATATGGAAGATTGAGCTCCAGTACACCACTGATCTTTGGTTTCCTGCTGCATCAGTTCTCTTGATTTCAAAAGAGAATTTCTCATGTTGGTGATAGAGAATAAGATGATAAATGTATGAAGTGTATCTGAACACTCTCTCTCTGGATAGGTGCAAGAATTTCTCATGAATCTTGTCAGAGATATATGTGGCATAGTCATAGCAGATGGGGGCCTTACCAAGGGAAAACATTGTCATCATGACTAGCACAGTTTCCTCTATGAATTCCATTGACTTATACCCCAGTACTGAGCTTATCATGTAGGCCAGGTCCAGGCCAAGTTGATTTAAGTAGCCATCAAAAATGGGAGGGTGTAGCACTGTATCAGATTTCTTAATGAATAGTTGATTTAACTTCAAGATCTCTACCTCTGTGAGTATCTTCGCCCCTTGATTGATTAGGTCCAGCAGGGACAGTGGAATCAGTTTTCTCTGGGTTTTGAATTGGACCATATCCCTGATGGCCTAAGGGGTAGTGTAAAATACAGCTTCACCTCGAGGATTCATTACAGCCCTCTGTATTGGATCATAACAACTAGCACACAAGTAGATGAGGTCAGGGAACTTCTTGACTTGGGGCATATTAAAATTTGGGAGGGAGGACTCCCAAATGCCTAGGATATCTGTTCCATCCCTGTGCCTAGCCCTGAATTCATTTAGCAGATGAATGTGGAATGTGCATTTGGAGCGGGCATCTTCTGAGATCTGGTAGTCTAAATCAGAAAAGTCTTGCCAGTCTAGCTCTCTCTGAGGAGCATTCAAGGGAGTAACATTGAGGGCTGCTGATCCCGCAGGGGTATCCATGTCTGCCTCAAGTATTTCTTGAGATGCCGGGTTTGCCAATTGAAACGGTGAAATTGAGGGGGACAGAAACCAACAGGGTTGGTGCACAGTCAAATACAACAGTGTTTGAACTCTCTGAGAAGGCCTTTATGCAGTTTGACAGACTTTCTTTGACAATTTGGGAGCAATGTAGTGAGTTCACGATTGCGCGAACAGGGTAGGGTTTTAACAGAAATTGAAGTTTAAATGAGGTTTCCGCCACTGCGTTTCAACCTTAAACGGTCCAATAGAGGTAGGATATAGTTGGTTTCTTGGTGGAATTTCAATCTTATGGCTGCTTATGGTGGATTTTACAAGAAATTATGAAAAAACCAATTTGAAGGAAGACTAAGACTCAAATACCTGTTTAACAGTAGCTTGGGATGAGGCAGCAGCTGGGTTAGCGCTCTGAACTCTTGCAAATGGTCGTAGGGTGGCTGGTAGAACAGTCGTCGTGGAATGCATGCAGACAGCGGAGCAGCGCTTTTCTTAGAAAAATGACAAAATTGGCAAAAAAACCGTAAAATATGGTTTTATAGTTTATTGGCGCGCTTTTTTGGATGACGTCAGCATGAGGTCAGCATGAGGGCCCGGGTTGGATGACGTCAGCAGGACGTCATCGGGTTATGTGGCGGCCTAAGACCGGTCCACGGGGACGATGAGGTGGCAGCCAGGTGGGCGAATGAGGGACGAGGTGAGCGGACGTGGTGATGACATGCATGGCAGCAGGACGAGGACGTGGGCGGGACAGTTGTCGCCATATCGAGACCCCTCCTGCACGGCAAAGAATCTGTCAGAGGGGGCTCCGATGGAATTTGGGGGTGACATCTGTCCCCGCGTGACGTAAGCGTCTGACAGATATCGGAAGGTATCTGTCGGACGTCGGGGGTCCTCCGATATGGATGTGAGCCGTTGATCCCTGGGCGCGCGATCTGACGGCTGTCGGGTGATTAACCTGCACGGGCTATAACACCTGTCTTTATTAACTGTCGGACGTCGGGTTTTCCCGAAATCGCTGCATGCCGTAGATCTGGGACAGCTACCATCGGACGGTCATCGGACGGATAATTTGCACGGGAAATAGCAGCCAGTGGGCGGGTTTAAAAAACTATATTTTTCGGCAATCGCGACTGGCGGGACCCTCCACGCGACAAATGATTTTCGAAGATTTATCAATAGTTTTACTTGCAAAAATAACTCGGTCCACCAACCTTAGGAAAGTGTGAAATTTGCGGATTTTATGCAAAATTTGGGTGCAAACATTTGTGAAGGCAGAACTATAGGAAAAGGGATCCGATGGATTTATACAATAAAAAGGAATAGTTGGCTCTCGACCTTAGGATAAGGCGGGAGAAGGATATTTCCATAATGTTTCCGCCCTTGGGTGGTTTTTAGGGGATTAAAAGGTTTTCTTCAAGGGTTCTTTAAGGCCAATATGGAACCTTTGGGTAGGAAAACGGGTTGAGATGGAGAAAAAGGTGGAACATGGGTTCTTGACCTTAACCAGGTGTTAATTCAATTCCCAGGGAGTGAATATTATGGCTATAGTACCAGGGGGGAATATTTATACAATGTGGGATTTATACACCATGGTGTTATAATAGTAGGGATAATGGAGTATAGGGAGCTAAGTAGTAGAGTTAGTTGTTAATATGGAGGGGGCGTATGGATGAGGGCTAGTACCAATGAATTTGCTTGAAAATATCTGGAAATCAAGAGTAGATGAAAATGAAAAGAGTTTTACACAAGAAATGTGGCTTTTAAAGGCCATAAGTACCATCACAAGACTTTGAGTTTGTCCTATGAACCAATCCATGAAGGGGTGTTAGTAATGAGTAATATACACATGGGAGAGGGAGTTAGTCATGCTCCACTATGTTGTACATTTGGACGTTGCTTAGCAACTTTGGCCTTTGAAGAAACATCACTTCTGCAACCCCATCTACCTACCCAACTAGTTCACCTAACATTTTTTGTTCCTTCTTGGAGGGTGCACTTGGACTTGCAAACCCTTTGTATGCCCTTTTCTTTTCATTGGCTTTTGCTTTCATTTCCTATTCATATACTACCCTTATTCTTCCAGGTCCAGATTTAAGCAGTTGGGAACCTTAGCTTCTCTACCTAGCTACTGATCTACCAAGATTAACAGTTTGGACAGATTTCATTCTCTATTCTACAACATAAATTGAAAACATGGCATGATCCAGATTAGGCTGTTGGGTCATCCATAAACCTTTTGTGAATATGAAGGCCTAGATACACCTTTTCTTTTCTTTGTAAATATGGAACCTTTGTGGCAGCAAAAATGGAGCATATTTGGCACTTATATTTGCCAATCATGAAATATGAAACCTATTGGTATAGGTATCCAACAAGAAGATTGCATGTTTTCAGCATGAAAATACTAACTTTTGCTTGTTTTTATGCATAGGAAATCAGAATTGAAAAATTATTGTTCAATTGATAGAACGACGATGCTAAACCAAGAGAAGACCATTCCTTGGCTATGTGGGATAGTGAAAGATAGGAAAGAAAGTGATATTTTGGCAAACAGAAATCTGATCGTTTAGCCATGAAATCCTGAGGATCTCAAAATCCTTAGGATTCACTTTCATCCATTAGTTTTCCATTATACTATATGATGTTGATGGGTGAAAAGGATCAGGGACGATTTGACTCTTACCCATTATTGTATCTTTGTATTGAACAAAGAATATTTTGACGTTACAGTGATTTTGTACTTTTATTATTTCAATTAATGAGAAATACAAAGATTCTCTCTTAATCACATTTTGAGCTTTATCAGCAGTAACTTCTAGAAGCTTTAGGCCTTGTCACTAGAAGATTCGCTACTCCTTTGTGTCATAATTATTTCCTTATTTTCTGCAAATCTTTATTAATGTTCTTTCACATAATTAGGTTATTCTTTAAATTGCCTTTGAAATAGATCTTTAAACGTTGTTTCTTTAATACTATTCTTTTAATGAGTTGTGTAGATTAAGTTGAGCATTACAATTAATTGATGTTATTTCCAATTCATGTTAAGCATTGAAGTAGTTACTTGTTGTTTATTGCTGTAGTATTTCTTTCCATTTACTATATCAGACAGTAGGCCATTAAATATGGTTTCTTTTAGTGCATATGCTTGAAATTCATTTTCTTTGCAAAACAGTTATGATTGGATCTAGATTTATGGTTTGATTTGTTGATTGAACTTCGAGAATCAAGGACTTAAAAATAGATTCTTGAAACAATTTGATGAAGTGTTATAATCATTTAGTTACGTAACAACCTCTAGTCTCTATTACATAGATAGTGTCGAAATCATTGAAATAAACAAATGAATCCCAGGTTGATAATGTAATGTAGGAATTAAGGTTGATTTAAATATTCATCTTAGTGCACAAAAATTTTGGCGTCGTTTCCAGGGAGGTTGTCAAAGATAATAGTTAAATTGTGTCTCTGAAGGGAATTTGGTATTGAAAATGGGAGGTAAGAACCTGCGCACAAAACAAGCAAAAATCTTGCTCCTAGTGCCCACTCTCAGAAGATACACAGAGGTTGTATAGGAGTGAATGACTAGGGTAAAAAAGATACCAATAGAATAGAAAACACTACCAAAAACCACCAAAGTGTAGGGATCAGCAACCCTTGGGAGACAAACCTTCATAGAAGAAATCATTCGGAAAGTTGAATCTCAAGTGTCAGTAGAACCCCATATAATATTTGGAAAGGTCTCTACTTCGATCCTTCAGGCAACAGAATCACTAATTACAGTTTACACCAAGATCCATAGCAAGATTGAAGGGTCCAAGAAAAGTTTCCAAAGTTAAAATAACCAATACTTCGGTCCTTTACAAGAGGGAAAATTGTGTAATTTGAGATAAGGAGAGGAAGAAACTAGTGGAGCTGTTAAGGCAAAGCCACAACTGTCTGAATTAGGATTTCCTATGGTTCTAGATCTCAGTAGTGTAGCAAAGCCCCTTCAGATCGTGAGCACTCCACTCACCTAGATAACAGCCCCTGACCATGAAATACCTGAATGATATTGGCACATCTTCGACCAAATGGAAAATCAAACACCTCAGGGTCAGACCTTGAAATTGGAATATCCCATCGTCAACCCAGTAGCCAACGCCTCAATGAAAGTTATTCCTTTGCAAAATATCCCAACCTTTCATGGGATGAACTCAAAGGGTCGGGACAATTTCTTATTTGAGTTTGATGTCCTGTGTAGAGGTTTTGACTACACCATTGATCCTCAAAAATTGAATTTTTTCCCTTCTACCTTAAAAGGAGCATCTTTGCAATGCTTTATAGGTTTAGGTGATGCACCATTAACTCTTGGGATGACATGAAAACTTCTTTTCTCATTAAATATCAAGACTACTATAGGATTATGGAATTAAAAGATGAATCTTTAAAATGCTTGCGAAGGATAATGAAACACTAGAGGAATATGTCAAACGTTTTTAGTACAATTTGCAAAGATCCCCTCATTCCACATTACCAAAAGCAGTCCTGAAATCCACTTTAACAAAAGGGATGAAAGAATAATGGGTAGAAACTTTAAATCTGATGGGGAAAGGTGACATTTCTCCAGAAGACTATGAAGAAATTGTTCGATTGTGTATCAGGTGTTCATGAGGTAGCACACACACTGGGTTAGGAAGCTGAGACTCCATTACTAGAGTAAGAAAATATCCCAATGGAGGTGTGACCAGAATAGAGATTGGCAACCTCCTAGAAGACTTTAAGACAGATATCTTAGGCATGCTGACTACACAGTTAGATGTCTTACATGCCAAACAGAGACAATATGAGGTAGAAAAAATGCTAGCCATATTCTATTCACGATGCTGAAAGAAGCACAATCAAAGGGAATATCCTTTGGACATGATCCAGACATGCTCTATATGCACCAAGGACCATGCCACAGATGATTTTCCATCACTTTCGGGGTTAAAAGTAGTATTGAAAGAATTTGAAGAAGGAATAGATCTGGCATACTTAATGGCACAACGTCGACGATGGAAAGCACTACCCTCTGGTATGCAGCAAGACCCATCCTTGACCTTTCCTACACAATATCGTTAACGAAAAAGTCTTAGAACATCATGGCAAGGTCAACCACCTTTCTCTTCTTGGCAATCCCAATAGTACTTTATGTCACCTTGGCCAAACCAACCCTTCCCAGGAGTTAGCTGGCCAAATCCACAATGCTTTTCCCTCTCTGGAAAAGTTAGCTGGCAATCCTTACCTTTCACAGTCAAATGCTTCCACCTTACAGAGCCCAAATTGGCCTAAAAAATGGCAACACCCTATGTTGATGAAGCAATTTACCCATGGGAGTGGGTTATCAACCCCAGCGCCCATTTTCTAGTCCATTTCAGAACCCTCAACCTTCAATACACCCCCAACTGCGAGCTCAACCAAATCTAAATCCTAATAAGAATATACCAATCCAATATGTACAAATTCTTGAGAGTTCGAATAATGAGACAGAACCAGTAGAATGTAATGAGATTTAGATGAGGTCAGGGCGCATTCTTTCCACAGAATAAAATAAAGAAACTGAAAACAAAAAACAACCTAAAATAAATCCTTCGACTGTGATTGCTACAGAAATAACATAGGGAGAATACATAGCCTAGAAACATAATTAATATAAAATTATAATGTCTTCTCCCCCATTCCCCGAAAGACTAGCAATAGCTAAACCTGTTGTCTATCCTAATTTTGATATATTAGGGGAATTAAAAAAATTGTATATAAATATTCTGGTCGTCTAGGCCATACAAGTCATCCTGGTCTATGAAAAAACATTTAAGGAATTATGTGAGAAAAATCCTGGGAGGAAATTGAAAAATCCACCAATAGTGCATGTGGTAGGAACTTTAGCTGACCTGCTTCTGGGTAAATAAGAGACGATTAAATACGAAGACCAAAGGAATCCTGTAGTAATCATTCAAATACAAGGTTGCACCTTTCCAAACACATTAGTAGATCTTGGAGCAACCATTAATATTCTGACCACTGAAACCTGTAGGGTTTTTGACATTACAACTTTGGAACCCACCTTAACCTTATTAGAACTTTCCAACATATCAATAGTCAGACTTGAAGGGACCTTACAGGATGTAACAATTTTTGTTGATTCTTGGGAATATCCTGTGGATTTCCTAGTCATTTAACCGAGGAGTATGCTAGATGGACATCCTTTGATATTGGGTCGACCTTGGTTAGCAATGGTGGATGCCTATATAGGATGTCGTGCAAGGAGCATGACTATTACACAAGGAAGTTGTTAAGAATATTGTTTTCTATCCTCCCGCTAAACCAAGTATACCTATTGTAAATAATCATTTGTACCCACCTAGATACTTGGAAGAAAACATCTTCTCTCCTCTCACACTGGAAGAAGCTCTTGAATTTAAGAATCAGACAGAGGACGATGTGATTAACACTTTCATTAATAGGCCAGTTTCAATGAATAATATGACATGTCAAGTATTAAAATCCATTCTTGATAATGAGGCACAGGGATATCTCTTCAACGACACTGACAATCAACCTATACCCATGGCCATTGTTTATAACAACAGGCCGAATGAGATTGAATGAGGTAAAACACTTAACATTAATGATAACCTAGATAACCACCAATAGAAAATGCTTATTCAAGTACTTCAAAAATATAAGAAAGCTTTGCCTAGAAATACTTAGACATGAAAGGTATAGATCCCCAGTTGTGTACCCATCATATCAACATTGCTAAGGATGCTCGCACCATCTGGCAACCCTAAAGAAGGTTGAATCCTCACCTCAGGGATATTGTGAAAGAGGAACTGCAAAATTTGTTGGATGTAAATTTTATTTGTCCTATCTTGGATAGTCAGTGGGTCTCCCCATTGGTAGTCGTTCCCAAGAAAAATGGGAAATGGTGAATCTACATGGACTACAGGGAACTAAATAAATCCACCCAGAAGGACCATTTCCCTCTTCCGTTCATTGATCCAGTTCTCGACACCTTAGTATGGAAATAATTATTTCCATTTCTTTATGCCTTCAGTTGATATACTCAGATTGAGATCGCCCCTGAAGACTAGGAAAAAAACACATTTACCTACCCGTGGGGTACATTTGCATAAAATGTTCTACCCTTTGGTTTATGCAACACCCCAACCACATTTCAGAGGGCAATATTGAGCATTTTTTCTGATATGATCAACAAAGGGCTTGAAATTTACATGGATGATTTTACCCCCTATGTGAATTATTTTGAACAGGGCTTGTGAAATCTGGAAAAGGTACTCGAATGATGCATTGCCACTAGGTTATGCTTGAGCAATGTAAAATTTCATATGACGATGATTGAAGGTGCAATTTTGGGACACTACATATCTACGGTAGGAATACAAGTAGATCCAGTGAAAATTAAGGTAATTCTTGCACTACCCACACCCAGCACCCAAACCGAGGTACATAGTTTCATTCGATATGTGGGGTATTACCACAGATTTATTGAAAAAATTCAAAAATTGCCGCATCTTTGTATGTCTTAACTGGTAATGTTGAATTTAATTGGTCTGACAAATGTAATGTGGCCTTTTCAATTCTGAAGAAGATGATGTCAACTGCACCAATACTATGAGGACCATATTGGGAGCTACCTTTCCACATTTCCACTACACACCAGACAAAATAATAGGCATTGTTCTTAAACAAGAGGAAGCCAAAAATCCTTATGTTATTTATTATATCAACAAAATTCTCACTTCTGTTGAACTCAATTACACAGTCACAGAAAATTAATTTTTAGACGTTGTTTATGCCATAAAAAAATTTTGGCATTATATAATAGGCTATTCAGTCCTTCTGTATACTAATCATTCTAATATTAGATATTTATAAACCTGTTACTGATGAGTGGGTGACTCATTGGCTGTTACTTTTGCAAGAGTTTGATATTACTATTAAGGACTGACCACAGAAGGAAAATCCAGTTACGGATTTTCCGTCTTGGGTATCTAAAACAAATGATCCGTCAACAGTGGATGACCATTTTCTAGATGAACATTTGTTTGTCATGGTAGTAAAGGCACCTTGGTACACATACATGGAAAATTATCCGGCAGTAGAGAAACTACCAAGGCACCTGGAAGCTAAAGAAAGGAAGTTGATTATCCAATGTAGTGCCTGATTTTCTTGGATCGGTGGATATCTCTTCCACACATGTTTTGATATGCAAATCTACAACATTATGAAAGATTGCCACAACGAGCCTTATGGTGGATATTTTGTAGATTGTATGACTGAACATAAAATACTTCAGATGGGATATTACTGGCCCACTATTTTTAAAGATGCAAAAAAATATGTCTAGGCCTGTGATATATATCAGAGGATGGGTCGTCCTGGTCAAGCTGATGGGATTCCATTGTAGCGAAATTGGTAACGGATACTTTTGTATGATGGGCATTGGATTTTGTTGGCCCATTCAATCTACCATCAAGCCAAAAGTACTACATAGTGGTTGCTACATATTATGTAAAAAAGTGGGTAGAAGTAGTAGCTTTACCAAGGGCTATGAAAGAAACTAAAATTAATTTTATTTTTGAGTTATTTGTGTGATATGGTTTACCCAGGGAATGATAACATATGGGGGGCACAGTTTATAGGACATGAGCTTACGACCACTCTATGGAACCATCAAATTACACATGGAATCACTTCTCTGTATTAGTAGTAGGCGAAGAGGCAAGTTGAAAGCACCAACAAGGTCCTTGAGGCGATCTTAACTAAAATAGTTTCAACACACCAATGGGACTAGGTTGCTAAACTACTAGAGGACTTGTGAGCCTATCACACAACTTCAATAAACACTACTAGTTATTCCCTGTACCAACTTGTGATTGGTAAGGAACCTATTTTTCCTATTGAATTTGAAATAAAGACTCTCATAACAACCCAAGAAGTGGCACTGGATCCGATGGAGGCCCAAACGAAACAACTTCGGCAATTAAATGAATTGGATGAAGCACAATTACTTTCTCTACAATGTAAAATGATTATGAACAACAAAGGGCTAAGTAGCACACCTACTTTCTTCACAAGAAAATGTTTCAAAAAGGAAAGTGGGCACTCCTTTATGATTCCAGGTTTCAAGAATCTCTAGGAAAGCTTTAGACAGGGTGGCTTGGCCCCTACAAGATTCATGAAGTACACAACAATGGCATTATAAATTTGATTACCATTTATTGGATTGGCTCTCCTTTTTGGGTGAACCGGTACTGATTGCGACTTTTATCACAAACTACTCACCAAAGAGTCTTTTTTCCAACAAGTACACAACGATCCCACTATGTAAATTTTACTTGCAGGGGGTGATGACCCGACAACCTTACTTTCATGAAAATTGTTCCTTTCCAATTATAAATAATTTATATATTTTCTAGGAACATAGATTATTGATTTGTCCATCTTCTATTTTTTACTTGCATGATTGAATAGAGTAAACATTGTTGTATGAATGAGTTGAATTTTTTTAGAAATATGTGTTGTTTATAGTTATTATTCCTTTCGGACGAACAACTGTTGTTCCATTTTTCAGACAACTGCTGTTCTTTTCCGAAAGAACAACTGATTTTTCCTTTTTACCAACTTTCATACATATCGTTGTTGTTTTGTTGCCATTCCACCAAGTGGACAAGTGTTATTCCATCAAATGAACAGCTGTTGTTCTTTCCAGCATATAGTTGTTGTTCTGTTCCTGATTGAACAATTGTTGTTCCATTCCCAACAGAGCTTTTGTTATTCTATTCTCGATAGAACATTTACTCTTCCATTCCTGATTGAACATTTGTTGTTTCGTTCCCAACAGAGCATTTGTTGTTCCATTCCTAAAAAAACATTTGTTGTTCTTTTCTGATAGACTAATTTTTATTCCGCCTATACAGTCATCTGTTTGGCTAGAAATTTACATTGAAATCTCTTTTAAAAAGCATTCATACTGATTACATTATGATTTCTTTTAACCATTTTCTGATTACCTTTATTTTAAACCTAATCTATTTCATCTATTGAATGACTTGTTGTATGTATTTCCTTTGGATATATTCTTAATTTGATTCATCACCAATATCAATAGCTTGTTGGTTCTCTCTTTTACACTTTCAAATGGCAAGTTCATTTTCGTACACTACAAGGAAAGAAAGCATATCTTTTGTAGGCATTGTTTTACTTCTTACACCATCCTTGACTCTTAAGGAGTTAGTGAGTCTCCCTCAAATTATAATGTAAAAACTAGAAATAAGATAAATCTTTCTCAAAGAGGATGGGAGGTCTCATCACGAGCCCGCCTACCATGATCATAAGGACTTAACACAAGTGGCATTCCAATTATGGATACCACGCCAGGGTAATGGCCTTTAAGACATTATATATGTCTAAGGACAGGAGGTCTCATCATGAACCGACCTGTTCACTTTGTTCTACCCTGGTGAATGGCATTGTGGTTATCTGGTTACCATGCCATCACAATGGTCTCTTCGCAGAAATATTTAAATAATAATAATAAAAATTCATAATTTGAGGATACTAGCTCACTTTTGGGTTTAAGCGGCAACCCTATCGAGGCTATAGACACCTGCTGGCTGCAGTGGCTCTGCCCATGGTATTGGAGTAGTATTCTATATTTCCAATTCTTTAGTATGCTAATACTTCCTATTTAATTAAGCCAAAAGGAGAAACCACCATCGAATAATGTTTATACTTCTAAAAATCAGCATATAACCGTTGAAAATCCATTGAATGAATCACTTCAGCACCATCCAATAAGTTGACGCCACCAGTCACTATTCTTTTCATGCCATGTCACATTTTTCTTTATCAATCAAAAAAGGTAAAATTAATGCTCATAATCAATATTTACATGCTTTATTCTTTTCTCGATGATGTCTAACTGCTTGTACGATTGTTAATTACTTTGCTTTACTCCACCAATCGGACTCCATCACCAACTTCATGCCATATTAACGTTGTCGTGCATACTTCTCATTTTCTCATACTTCGAAGAAGAGGATGCCTTTTTCTTATTGGAGGGTGAAGGTTATGCGTTATAATAATTTGACAAGATATGATTATCCAACTCCGCCATGACTTACTGATTAGACCCATTAATTAATATTTCATTTATAAAAATATTTATCTGTTTGATCAATCATTATTACCACATTTATGTAAAAAACTTTCTCTGATCGAAACTCTTGCATGTGACATATTCGTTGTTGTTCCACACTAAAACCATAGAAGTAAGGTTATTGCATGAAAATTAGTTAAATTGTTACAGGAGCACCACAAGCATGGGAGGCAACACCATTCACAATTAGCCCAAACTATTGGAATTAATAGAACAACCTCGAGAAATTCCTGAATGCACCAGATGGATACAGTACCTAGTTAGGTTTCAGGGATTTCATAGTGATGTTGCACTAGAATTTTTTCAAAACTTACAAAATCGACACACAACTGCAAAAGGAATAGCCATAGAAGCCTCCCAAGTGGTCATAGCCAAAGTCTCAGTAGTTTCAACATAAGGCATAAAGTGGACTAAGAAGCATGTACAATTGTGTGAATCTATGGAAGTTCAAGGAGCCGGGTGAAGAACTAATACACAAAGGCGAGGGCATTTAGTCTGCATCCTTCAAGGATCCATGGCGAGAATTAGCAGCAATTTTGGAGAAATATATCACTTGCAATGGTCGACAGGATGTTGTACGATCTAGACACCTTAAGGTGCTAGCAATACTTAGGCAAAAGAATGTAGTTAATTTTCCATTCTTTTTAAATTTGTTACCACATGATGTTGCTACTCGAGTGAGGAAAGCTAAGAAATCGCAGGCTATAATTAGCCATCATGGTCTAATTAAGCTCATTGTCACTCGAGAACTGACCCAACAACAAATAACCTAGGATAAATTTGTAAACCTTGTTGTATCCTCATTAGAAGAAAACCCAAGAAATGCACAGGCAGGTGCAGTTATTGAGAAAATTGTAGAGAATGTTGATGAACCAAATAATGTATGACAACATTTAGAGGCAACAGTCTCAGGGAGGGCAGGAAAAAGGAAAACCTATGCTTTAGCTTCTGACCCTACAAAACAAAGACGTTCTAAGAGGATAAGTTCACAATATAACATTACATAATTGAAAAAGGAAGCAGGACCATCTCATACACCCCTTGCAAGTCCACTTTTTCCACAAGGTGATGAAGAAGAGGTGGCCCAAGTTTTGGAAAACTTGGGGACACTCTTTGAAGAGGAAACATAATATGGACTTTTACAGGATCAAGACAACACCCTTAGCTATTCTACCTCTATCAATATTTCTGGTCACACAAAAAATTTACCGTCCTCCAGAAATATGGAGGAAATTCAATTTGGACACCTATAGGATTAGGACTACATCCGTAGCCAGTCTTCCTCTGCCAATAGCTCTGGTCATACAAAATTTTTACATCCTTATAGAGGTATGGAGGAGTCACATGAACGAGGGGGACAAATCTCCTCTATAAATAGAAGTCCTAAGCTAGAAACTTGGGTAGAAAGAAACCATGAGCTAGAAACTCAGGAGATATTTTTTTATTAGAACGGGATCCTAGTAACGATATAACCCCTCTTTCACCTGAAAAAAATATGGTTATTTCTTCTCCAATCAAGCACCTCACTAAGTAGGAAGGGAAAGCATATAGTGCAAGGATGAATCTATTGAGCAAGGTTAATAAGAAATTGAAGAGAAAGATCAAACAATTGAGAAAGCGGTTGAAAGAAGCGAGCAAGGCCCATATGAATAAAATAGAATTGAAAACTACTGGTACTCAAACTGAAAACTTCCTTCAAACCACTGGAACACAAACAAAAGATACCCCTGTAAATTCAATTGGAATTCAAACTTAAATGCATCATACTAAAATTGGTGAGACCCAGACTGAATCTGCACCTATTGGATGGAGACTCAGACAAAAATTTCTCTTTCTGTGGATTTGATGGATGTTGCAGTTTAGATATATTTTCCAGAAAAATCTCAAATATTCGATACAATAGAAACATATGTTCAGACCGAATCAGTGGTAACCTATGATAATGTTGCCTAGATTGAGGATAGACCCCTGTATACTCCTTTGGTAAGGGAGGCCACCATCTGAAAGTTGCAAAAAGAACTAGCAGAATTACAGCATACTCTAGCATAGTGTCAAAGAGAAGTCATACCCCTATAGACTCATAAGGATTTATTGAAGAAGTTTGATGAGCTAACTTCAACAGAGGATGAGAATTATGCTAGTCTCAGAGATGAGCAGAAAAAAATAAAAGAAGTAGAGAGTCAGCTTCAGAAAGCTATGGAGAAAATTAAAATTGTCTACTCCATTTATTCAAATGCTTTATCTTGTAGGTCGCCCGCTACCAATTATGCGTTGTTTTTTCTTGAGAGGTATTTGTTGTTAAATTTTAAGGCTATCAGGGCTGGTAAACCATGCGAATTTAAATCGACCCCAGATTTTATTCAATGCCGCAAGGAGAAGAATGAAAAGGTGAGGCATCTCCTCTGTGAATTATACTTACACAACTTTTTCCTAGAAGATGAAAGGGATGCTAACCCTAACCCCTTCATCGTAGATGTTCAATTTCAAGCCTTCATTTCTTTTTCCTATAATCAGTTTAAGTGGGCTAAGGCATATAACATTTTCTAGAAAAGGGAGCATGAATTAGATCTTTGGGTTATGGGAGAACATATAAAACCCACACATCGTTTTGTATAGCATAAATGTTTTATGGAGAAACCAAAGGTTGTGGTCTCTTTGGGTCCCCTCCATAAATGCACTGTAAAAGGAGTGGAATATTTCCAGGATATTAAAGAATAAGCCCTACTTGCTGGAAAATAGAGGTGGATGGATTCCTCCAACATCATTAAAAACAAAGAGTCGTTCGGTTACAAAAATTTCAAACCTACTTCTGCTCGTTTAGTTAAGTTTAACAATCTTATTTTATGCATGGGCCCTACATGGATAGGTTTTCAATATAGAAGCCTCATTATTTGGTATCCACTGGATGGGTATCATTTTGACTATGAATTGGCAGAATTTCAAGAAATCTGAGCATTTACAATTTTTAAAAAGAAAAATGGTTTTCGGATATATTGATAAGGGACCTATCCTACCTACTCCCTAACACAATTGCGTGTTAATCATCTTCTTGCATGAGGATATAGAAAAAGGTAAGATGGGGAGTATGTTGGGTCACAAAAAAGGTATGTTTATACCCTTACATTACTTAATAAATCACTTTATTTTATATATTTGTCTTCATTCCTGGAAAGGATTTGGAAGGAAAGATTGTGAAAGTTAGGTAAAAAAAAATCATTAGTAGATTGCATGTTTTTAGAATGAAAAGACAAACTTTTGCTTCTTTTTATGCACAAGAAATCAAAATTGGACAATTATTGTTCAGTTGATAGAATGACAATGCTATATCAGAAAAAGACCATTCCTTGCCTATGCAGGCTAATGAAAGATAGGAAAGAGAGTGCTAATTCGGAAAACAGAAATACGATCATTTAGCCATGAAATCCTAAGGATATTTCGATCCTTAAGATTTGCTTTCACCCATTAGTTTTCCATTAGACTATATGATGCCAATGGGTGAAAAGGATCAAGGACGGTTTGAATCTTACCCCTTATTGTATCTTTGTATTGAACAGAGCATATTTTGACATTACAGTGATTTTGTACTTTTATTATTTCAATTAATGAGAAATACAAAGATTCTCTCTTAATCGAGTTCTGAGCTTTATCAGTAGTAACATCTGAAAGCTTTGTGCTCGGTCACTAGGAGGTTCACTACTGCTTTTTGTCATAATTATTTCATTATTTTCTACAAATCTTATTATTTTTCTTTCACATAATCAAGGTATTCTTTACATTGCCTTTCAAATAAATCTTTAAACAATGTTTCTTTAATATTGTTCTTTTAATGAGTTGCGCAGATTAAGCCGAGTTTTACAATTAATTGATGTTATTTTTTATTCATGTTAAGTAATGAAGTAGCTACTTGCTTTCTATTTCTATAGTATTTGTTTCCATTTACTAGATCAAACAATAGGCCACTAGATATGGTTTCATTTAGTCTTGAAATTCATTTTCTTTGCAAAACAACTACAATTGAATCTAGATTTATGGTTTGAGTTGTCATTGGTTGAACCTCGAGAATTAAGGATTTGTTAATACATTCTTGAAATTATTTGATGAAGTTTTAGGCTCCTTTAGTTATGTAACAACCTCTGACCTCTATTGCACAGATAGTGATGACATCCTTGAAATAAATAGACGAATCCCAAGTTGATAATGTAATGTAGGAAATAAGGTTGATTTAAATAGTCATATTAGTGCACCAACAAACATATTTGTTGAGGGATAACCTAAGAGCCTTTTCTTAGTGTTAACCCATGACCATGCTAACCCTGTCATATATGCTTGTATATTTATGTGTGTGTGTATACACTTTAAGAAAATATATATAAGGCAATCTTCCACGGGATTCATGGTTTTCAGTACAAGATCATTTCCAAAATTCAAAATAAACATTTTCTTTAACATAAATGAACAACCTATTTCATATAACCAATTATAATAGAAAATAATTCCTTCTTGATAGGAGACCTTGTACTCATTAGTACTTTCTTTCATTACTTCTCCCCACATAGAGACATAAGAAAATCTTAGAATTCAAATTCTAAACAAATCATAATAAAACAACTTAGTTACTTATTTTTTCTTTTGAAAATATAATATGATCTACCAAGCTACTCCCAACAGATGAATTGTTATCTTAACAATCTCCCTAGAGCTCTAGACTCCTTTTCTATGAGGAAACTAACTAGTAACTTTCACAGTTTTACCTCCTCAAACTCTAGTAGTGTCCTGCTAAATTTGGGCTATAATTTATTATGTGTAGGTCAATATTTCTCTCCAACTGAAACATCACTATTTTTATTGTCTTTCTTTCCCAAAATCATTCTTCATCCACCCATGACCTTTTTCTCTCATCATGTTAATTTTGGCGGTAGGAAAAATATCTCCAAACATGGAGGTTTTTTTTCTTTTTCTATGTCAATTGTCCTTTCTAGGACTACAACTGATTTAAAATTATTTCTTGACAGTTGGTAGCCTAATTATTCATATGGTGGTTCCTCTTATATTTTCAAAACAACAATAAGAAAAAATAACAAAACTTCATTAATAACAACAAATATTTACATTCTCATAAAAAAAGTTGAACTTTATTTTTTAGCCTCAAAACCATCATCCATACTTATGAAAATAAAATCATAGAAGCATAATAATAATAAAAAAATTACAAGTGCACTACATTGATCACCAATTCAACTACCCTTGAGCTTAAACACACAAATTTACTTATAGTAAGTATCAAAATAATTTTTCCATGATAAAATTTTTAATTATTAGGTGTGGACACTATAACATTGAGTTAAATATTATTATTATTATCCAAATTTAAGGTCATGTTGATGGTGTTGGACCAACCAACATGTAAGGGTATCTCCCTGGTAAGAAGTCCCAATTCGACCTTAGAACGTTTAGTGTGGAATTCCTAGCAGTGGGTCGTACGGTAATTCCTTGACCACGATTTTTCATAGAGGTAATAGGATAACTATGTTGGTATCAAGGGTGTGACAACTGCAATGAGCCAAGGAAGGTGCATGAGAGGTTCTAACACACGAGGCCTGAGATGAGTGTGCCCCTTGGAAACCTATGATAGCATGTAGTTAATAAGGGAACACATGAGTGAAGATGCATCACAACATGGAAGGAAAGTTAGCAAGCAATCCAAATTGATGGTTAAACCAACAACACATTTCAGAAAGATTCATACATACATACACGGGTAGTTATACGTGCATGCGTAAGAAAACCAATACATATACCATTTAGAGTAAACCAGATATCATAGAATTTAATACAAAAAATGCATGAAACATGTTGGCTCTTTTTATATTAAGAAGTGTAAGTTCCAGTCATACAATACATCCATGTGCAACCACTAGTTCCGATAGCGAAACATTACAACCACAACCACCTGCTCCTCCAAAGAGATGTACTAGCTCTGCACAATGGAGAAGCCAAGGCTCATTGTAAAACTATCCAAGCTCTCTCTAAGATAGTCCTATCAGAAGCTTGGCTGACCAAAAGCCCTTATAATGAGCTATGAGGTTCTATTTATAGCAAAGGGTGGGGTGACCCTTGACATTCCCCTTTGTGACAGTTCATCTACCCTCATGACTCTTCATCTACTCTATGAATGTTACATCCAACTATCAACACTTGAACTTCCACTTGACAAGATGTTACATTACAATGCATGTGTGCCCATGTGAGACAAAACGACCTGAGAAAGCCATATAAGACATCACTGACACTCAGTCCGTTGTGGTTAGATCAACTCTTTGACATGCTTGTGATGGTGAAGCTAGTGAGCTGATGCTAATCTTGGTCATCCATGATGGTGTGCATGTGCTCCATGGTGATGTCTTGCTGAAACAAACTCTTGCCTTCATTACATCCGGGTGCATTGGTGTGGCTCCTCCATCCGACTCGTCTTCTAAAATGCACCTGGTCTTCTTGGGTGCGGACGAACTGGCAACACACTGATGCATAGTGTCCATGTTTATTTTCCAATGTGTGTCAATGGTCATGCGCATCAACTTTCAACAACATGTTCATCTCCAGTTGGACTTGCTTCTTGTATTTTCCTCGATGAGTGTTCTGAATAGGTGTGATCGCATGCACACGCATGATGATATGCATGCTGCTGAATAACCTTCCATGCGATCAAAAACACTGCTCATCATGTCTGCTCCATGCCAGTTGTTATCACAAAAATAGGACCCTGATAGGCTTCTCATCAAGTCAATCTCAGTGTAACTATTTCAAACCAATCTTTTGGCTGAGGCTTAGCCTCGTCAACCTGAGAGGGCTCTCTCACTAGGTTTAGGGTTTTTGAATAATGATTAGATGGTTAACTCTAGGAACAAAATTAATGGAAGTATAACTTATTGAATGGTTGAAAGTACGATTGAAAAAAATCTATTGGGCTATGGATTCAAAATGGTCTTCAGCAAAACAACATGATCAGCAAGATATGGAAATCAAGGCACTTAGAGTTTAGGTTTATGAAGAAAATTGTAACACAGCGAAACAACACAATTTACAAGCATGTGAAGGAAGTTAGAGCATTTTCCAATGAATTCTAAGTATCACAAGCTCATACCATAGAAAATGAGTAATTCTATAAAGCCATAATAACATCAAACATATAAACTCTTTGTGAATCTTGAGTAGTCAAACTGATCACTCTATTAAGCATGAAAAAACGCAGTTTTTACAATAACACAATCTTTCCTTTACTAATGAAAACTCCAACCTTTTCTAATTTCATCTCTTGCTTCATATATATCTTTTACAATAAGTATTCCATGATCCTTCATCAAGAGAATTCGAATTTGCTTGACTTGACACCTACTCATACCTAAAACAAACTATTAATTACAACTAGTTGTTAACTAACAATCCTAGAGACCTAATACAACTAGGAGTGTAACTCCTTATTATGATGGAAACAACCTTGACTATGGAATAAATTCAATTTTTTATAGCTTCTCCTTCTTAATTTCGAAATTGGCGATGTCCATAACCCCCCAGATGGCCTCTAATAGCTTCTCCTTCATCTGCCCTGAAAACTTGGAAACTGTCCCCTACTCTGTTCTGGTTGAAAAATAAGTGTTGGGAAAGAGCTTTTTTCTCCCCATCAAAAATGTATTTTGAAAAAGTAAAGGAGGATTTTTTATACCACTCTGTGTTGAATAACAACCTCTCTTGGATTTTTTCAATACCTTTCCTACTACCCAACAAATATCTTTGAATATCAGGCGTAAACTGGAAATTGTGATTTCTGAAAAATTACTCCTACAACAGTTTTATAGCGCAAGTTGAGTCATCATATTCTTCCAAATCATAATGAATTTGAATAAATGGAAATATTTTTTCGTATTTTAGTATGTTAGAAATAAAAACCTCTTTCACTTTTCCAAAATATGCTTTTAGTTGCTCAAAAAACCTCCTGGAAGTTGACTACTTAAAAACAGTTTTTCTACTAAAAAAGGTTGCTTCAGTTATTTCATAGCACATGTAGTGAAAATTTTGGGTTTTGTGCTATGAAAACTCATAACTACAAATTCCCAATTTCGTAGCGCATATAGTGAATTTTCTGAGTTTTGCACTACAAAAACTCCTAGGCAATTTCGTAGCACATGTCAATTTTGAAACAACCTAACACATGACACTTTTGAAATAATGTGGGATTTATGATAGGAGAAATAAGGTTGTTGACCTTTATTTAATAATGGAAACAAGACTCCAACTCTATGATGTAGACTCTAAAACAAAAAAAAATAAAAATGACTTGACGAAGACTAACATAAAGCTTTGGAACCATACCAGTTGTCCAGAATTTTAGAACTTTTTATAGTGATAATAGTGGCTCCACTTGGGATAGTGTGCCCTTGTGGTACACTAAGAACCTGCAGTTCCAGTGCTTTGTCCACTTATAATAAAAATAGAAATTCTATTAACAAGCATCCCCTTCAGTCTACTTGGGCCTTCACCTCGGGCTTAAGATTGATGATCACTGTAGAAGTAACAAATCTATATCTACTAAAAAAATGCTCAGTCAACCTAAGCTGAGCTTATTTGCACATTCCTTCCTACCCTATCAACTGCAACCTCCATTTTAGCTCAAGGAACATGAAACTTCCAATTAAGCCAATCATTAATCTGATCTGACACTTGAATCTCTTGGATGTGCTTGAAGCAAAAATAAACATGATACTGAAATATCCAAGTCAGCATGAGATGTAACTGATCTTCAAGATAAAAATATAACTAGAAATCTGAACAACAAATCTTTTCCATGTAATCAACTATAGGGTCAAAAAATACATGATTAGTTTGATGATTTTCATAACATTCTATATCTTTAGACAACTCATTCTCAGCCACACAAAATTCGTTTGATATGCTATCCAACTACCCTTTTGCATGATTCCCATAGACAATGTAACTTTCCTCACTATTATGATCATTCTTTGAAGTAATCTACTGCAAGGAATTACATAAATGATCAACCTTTTCCTCTGCTTAAGGGTTATAAAAAAATTCTTCCAGTATTTCTTCTTGGTTTTTGCAATTATTTTCATCTTCATTATGATCCGAAGACTGACAAGTCTGCTACATCTTTACATCAATCTCGGAGGATGTAATATTATTTTCATAAGTAAACCCTGCTGATTGTCATGTTGCATTTCATGGGATGTTATCCTTTCTTCTTGGTGTTGAAATGTATTGTTATGAAGAGCCTCTAAAATTTCTTCATCCATGAATTCATCATCATCATAAAAATCCTCCAAATATTGAATAAAACTTGCAGAATGTTTATAGCAATATTCAACCAACAATAAGGAGGGATGACACTCTTTATACATGTCATAGAATACATCATGGAAATCAACAAGATAATATAATGAACCATTTTCCAATATTTTATACCAAGACCATGCTTTTCCTTCTAAAGTGGTCATAAACATCTTCATGAGACAATATTTAGGAAACTGAACCTTAAGGCTGCATACATGCATATGGAACCTAACCAAATGAAGAGTAGCATTGTCTTCTTTTCATCTTTGAATATTGGAAGATCATCTAACCAATCAACCTTTGGCATAGGATTTGGAAAACCAGGGATATGAGATCGATTCATAGGGGCATACCTGGAATTCATTCTTGCAATGGAACTCATATTGAAACTTCATCAAGCTACTAATGTTCTAGTAGTGGAGTCACCCTCCAATTTTTTATTTGATGTGTGGAGTCGCCAAGGTAGATTGCAGCCTCGAAAGCTTTCTAGGCTCCTGCTACCTTCAGAAGTTCATCTTTCTTGATTTCGGGAATGAATAATCTTCAGAATCCCAGAAGATGCACCAAAATGTTATCACAAAAATAGGACCCTAATAGGCTGCTCATCAAGTCAATCTCAGTGTAACTATTTCAAACCAATATTTTGGCTAAGGCTTATCCTCCTTAACCTGAGAGGGCTCTCTCACTAGGTTTAGGGTTTTTGATTAATGATTATATGGCTAACTCTAGGAACAAAATGAATGGAAGTATAACTTATTGATTGGTTGAAAGTATGATTAGCAAACATCTATTGGGCTATGGATTCAAAATTGTCTTCAACAAAACAACATGATCAAAAAAATATGGAAATCAAGGCACTTAGAGTTTAGGTTTATGAAGAAAATTGTAACACAGTGAAACAACATAGTTTACAAGCATGTGAAGGAAGTTAGAGCATTTTCCAATGAATTCTAATTATCACAAGCTCATACCACTGCAAATAAGTAATTCTATAAAGCCATAAGAACATCAAACTGATCACTGTATTAAGTATGAAAAAACATAGTTTTTACAATAACACAATCTTTCCTTTACTAATGAAAACTCCAACCTTTTCTAATTTCATCTCTTGCTTCATATATATCTTTTACAATAAGGATTTCATGATTCTCTTGACACCTACTCATACCTAAAACAAACTATTAATTACAACTAGTTGTTAACTAACAATCCTAGAGACCTAATACAACTAGGAGTGTAACTCATTATGTTGGAAACAACCTTGACTATGGAATAAATTCAGTTTTTGACAGCTACTCCTTCTTAAATTTGAACTTCATGATGTCCATAACCCCCCAGATGGCCTCCAATAGCTTCTCCTTCATCTGCCCTGAAAACTAGGAAATTGTTCCCTACTCTGTTCTGGCTGAAAAATAGGTGTTGGGACAGAGCTTTTCTCTCCTCATACAAAATTTATTTTGCAAAAATGAAGGAGTATTTTGTAGAACATCGTGTGCTAAACAAAACCCTGTCTTGGTTTTTTGCAATACTTTCCTATTGCCCAGAAACTATCCTTGAATATCAAGTGTAAACTGGAAATTGTGATTTCTGAAAAACGGCTCCTACAATAGTTTCATAGTGCAAGTTGAGTCATCAACCTCTCCCAACTCATGATGAATTTGAATAAAATGAAAGATTATGTTGTAGTTAAACACGTTAGGAAAAAAAAACCTCTTTCACTTTTCCAAAATATTTTTTCAGTTGCTCAAACAACCTCCTTGAAGTTGACTACTTAAAATAGTTTTTCTGCTGAAAAAGGCTGCTTCAGTGATTTCATAGTGCATGTAGTGAAATTCTGGGTTTTGCACTACGAAAACTCCTAACTACAAATCCCCGATTTCGTAGCGCATATAGTGCATTTTCTGAGTTTTGCGCTACAAAAACTCCTAGGCAATTTTGTAGCACATGTCAATTTTGAAACAACCTAACACATGACACTTTTGAAATAATGTGGAATCTATGATAGGAGAAATAAGGTTGTTGACCTTTATTTAATAATGGAAACAAGACTCCATCCCTATGATTTAGTCTCTAAAACAAAAACAATAAAAATGACTTGACCAGGAGTAACACAAAACTTTGGAACCATACCAATTGTCCAAAATTTTAGAACTTTTTACAGTGATAACACCAGTTGTTGGGATAGACCTTTAATTTGTATGGGAGCAGTTTCATCCGTGAGTGCATGTTGTGCCTGTTGTTGTACCTCTTCTTGCTACAACTCATTCTCTTTTCTATGCAACCTGCTATAGACATATTTGGGCACTGCAACCCCAATCTCATATGTCCATAAACCAAGGGCTTCTAAGCCCCTAAAAGTGTTGTTTCATACCCGAAAAGAACAAGGTCAGCTGATTACATCATCTCCCAGAAGTTCTCCCTGAAAAACTACTCAGAACTGCTCAAACCTGGACCATACAGACTGCTCAGTGCTAAGAGTGCGATGCATCTCACCTACTACATGCAGAAAGTGCAATGCATACTGAAAATCCCTTCTGTAGGGTGTGATGAGCGAGAGCAGACAAATGGTAGAGGCAATTGGCTAGGTGGAAACCCAAAGAATCTTCTAGAAACTACCCATTTGACACTTGCCTCTATGAATTCACCCAGTGATGAGTAAGAGATCATGAAATCTCCAAGTGGAACCAAGAACTATCAGAGAAATGACACTAATCAAAAACCCAAAAGCTGACTCACCCACCTGTAAATATCTATATATGGATCCCTCATCCTAGAGATCCAGAGGCTGGAATTTTGTATCCTATAAGGAAGTGTTGTTGGTTTCTCTATGGAACATCATAATGTTGGGTGATCTAGCTTTTCATGAGGTGAAGAGGGCTTTCATGCTGGGAGGATGGAATTGGGTCAGATCAATGGGTTGTAATCCTCTCTTCTACTACTTCTATCAATAAATCTATTTGAGTTTTCCTCCATATTCTTATATATCTTTGAATATTGTATCGGTATATCCATTTGTATGTTTAATATATATCTAATCCTATATTGTTTATGGTTATACATCTCTATGCTTTGATGGTATTATGCTACTTTGACTCTACAAGTGTTCTTTGGAGCGGGACAAGTAAGGAAAGAGTGGCAAAGCTCTATCAAAGGGGAGAAGAAACAAGCAAGGAGCCAAGCGAAAGACTGCAGTTGGTACTCTCTGCTTCTCTCTCATATATTTCTCATAAAGGAAAACACAAGTGACTTTAGTTTGTTTGTTTCTAAGATAGCTACCCATCTTAGTGGGACTAGCAGCTCTGAATGGACACTATTTTTCCCGATAAAAAAATGGAGACTCCACTGGGAAGTGAATAGCTTGTTTGTTTGTTTCTATTTGTTTGCTTTATAAACTACAGACAGAGCCTAAAGTTAAGCCAGCTAGCCTTCAAACTGCTTTTTCTATGCAACTGCAAAGTAGATCAATGCTACTTCAGTCAATCTCCGAGTTAGTTTATGAACTGAACATCTAACTTGCAAACATCCGAAGTTCCCTAGTGGTAGTTCAAATAACCTCATTAGATCAGCCCCTATGCTTTGTGTTTACTACCTATCATTAGCTCAGCCTAAATCCCTGAACTAAGTTGCAAACTGTGAGCAAAAACCAAGCCCAGTATTGTCCCTGGACCATCACATTGTCTCTCATTGGAAGTCTAGATGCATTGCACCTCCTGTGTGCTAGAGGTGAGATGCATCCTTGTTTCCCTGTGTTACAAGTGCGATGATTAGGTAAGATTGTTTCTGCCTCCAGATTTTGGTTTTCTCTTCATTGTTTTCAGCTTTATTCAGTAGTTTTGCTATCTGTGATCAGTATATCACTGTTGAAACTCCCTTCCTTTTCATTATTTAACCTCCATTGTTCAAAGGATTGTGAATGTTTTTATGTATTTTTTGTCATTTACAGTTCTCCTTTGCAAACAGTAGCTTAATCGAACTGTCTTCTTTTGATTTGAAGGTGTCGCAAGTGTCATTTTCAGTCAAAGAAAATAGTCTTCCTCTTTTTGATAGTCAATTACACATTTTCCGTCGTATTTGATTTGAATTAATAGTATTTCAAGTGTCGAAAGTAGTTTTCAATTCGAAATCGCAAAGTGTCGTCTTAGTCTTCCTTTCATTTTTTGAAAAGAAAATTGTTAGTACTGTTGTTTTGAAAGAAAATAGTTCATATCTGTACTTAGCATTCTTTTTCCCATTCACACATTAAGAAAGAAGAAAACGAATACATGCATGTGCATTTGCATTTAGGCTACGTGCGAAAATTGATTTAGGAAAATGCATCTTAGTCTATGCTCTCTGCTCTATGTTGAAATAATTTCACTTCTCTTTCCTTAGTAGCTTGGATTTTCATTGCAAAAAGAAAGTAAACCACCGTTTATCATCTTAGATTGCATATTTAGGAATTGCGTATCTACATCACGCAGTGAACCCCAAAGGAAAACTTCTTAAGAAAAATCAACTGTAAAACAAATTTCAATGAACATAAAAATGCTTTGGAATCTAATGCACAACATCTAGAAGTCTAGGCTAGAGACGTATTTCGGCGTCGAGAAGCCTGGCAACTATTATTTTCATCGTAGGTTGGGTGATTTCTCCTCTTTGATACAACAAATGCCAGTATGGACTTGTGCTCCCACATACCATCCAGTATATATTGGGAGACCACAATAGGCTATATCCTTTTTCCTTAGGAAGTCGTGTCTGCCGCCCTATCGATCGCAATGCACTGAACACAGCATTCGAGAAGATTGACTGCCATACCTTAAAAATTATTCTGCAGTTTTACGATTGGTTTGGTAATCCCTCTGTCTAGATTTCTAGAGTAGTCACTTTCGTTCCTTTTCAGACTCCTTAAAATAAAAGGTCCATCTGAGTACTTGTCACTTCAGACTCATTAAAAATCGAAGGTGACTAGAGTCATATTTAGCTTTTTCTCGACTCTTAAAAATTGAAAAAGCAAGTTGTGTCAAAGCGTCATAAAATTCATTTAATTTGGAATCACATTTTCCCCTTTTTATTTTGAGTTGATCAAGTAATCCACAATCGTGGAAGAAAGTCAATCAAAACCCCGTTGTTCGCAAAGACTAATGAGTCAGCTATCTTTGACTCTAGAAATGAAACCATTCTGGGCCAAGCGATCTCATTTAACTGGGTCGAAGTCTCTTGATTTATTTGAAACTTGTGTTTCAACATCCTTAGAGACTCTGGTTACTCCAACTATTTATGGTATCCCTGCCTCTACAGAAGAAGTTCCGCAGCTACAAGAGGACACTAGAACTGATCCTAGTGTAATGGCAGACACTTCTATTTCTAAACCAGCTCCATCTAGGATTGATTCGGAAGGTGTTACCCCTCCATCATCTGTCGTTGTAGAGTCCATACCTTCTTCGGCACCATAAATATTTTACAGACCTAATGATCTACCTCTTCCACCTGGATTAATTGCTATAGAAGAGATTGTGGACGATCTTCCATCCAGTACTCCATTGCATTTTGGAACTGGGATCCACCTATATCCTTCTACTATAGAAGTTAGTCACCCTTCATCACAAGTTCCTGTAGAATCGCTAGGAAATATTTTGGATAGACTCGATATGTCTGAACAACCATCAACATCTAGGACTGTGTCATCCAATACAACAGTAGTAGAACCTCCTGCTGCCACTCTGACAATGTTCGTTGGCGTACCATCTGTCCCAACTAGTTCTCAACCGCTAGATGGAGTCCACCAAGGGACTGTTTCGACAACATGGTCTGTTCCTATTTGTTCATCCGGAACCTTATATGGAATTTCTTAAGTTGAGTCTCATCAAATTGATCCTTTGCAACAGTATCAATTTGGGCAGTCCAGTCTCCAAAGGCAAATTTCCCCTTTGAACACTGGATTGTTTCCATATGGAGGGAAATATGCCTTTTCATTATTCCCCCTAGGAGAACAACCATATGAGAGTTCACAACAAAATTTGGGTCAGGCTGGAATCACATCCAGTGGTTGGGTACCAATACTACCTCAACAGCCAAGAGTTGTATATTCTATACAACAAAATCAACCTGTGTTGAATATTCCCACTACACCAGCTATTGTGACAGTGTCGCAAGTACAAGCGCTACCCATTGTATGTCAACCTCTAGTCTCTCAGGTCATAATACAATAGCCTCTTGTCTCTGCGACTCAATCACAGCCATCGATTAGTGATTCATTACCTGAAATGACTCAGGCTCAAATGGGTACTATAACCCCTCATCTTGGTCAAACTTCCAGTATTGGGCAACAGCAAATGGTCTCACAGCCATGGCTAGTGCAATATCAACAACCGCAATTCCAACAAACTTACCGAGGACCTAAGCAACAAAGCTTTGCAGGTAATGGGCAGCCGTATATTCAAAATAGTTACCAACAATCATATCATAATGGTTACACCCATCAACCTTATCAAATTTATTAGGATCAAATACATTATGTTGGTATGAAAAGACCCACAGCTTAGGCGATCGCATCTTATCCTGGGTATGCTTCGCCAAACCTGAATCAACAGTTGCCTTTCGTAGCAACTTTAGAATTACCAGATCTGAATTGATTAACAAATGATCCAATTACTGATGCCCCTTGGTGGCCAACGATTCCTCATAAAAAATTTCCAGATATCCCTAAATTCAATGGAAATCTGGGTGAATATCCATTGAATCATGTGATGACCTTTCATCTATGGTGTTCATCCAACACTCTCAACGATAATTCGATTAGACTTTGCCTTTTTCAGCAAACGTTAACTAGTCCAGCAACAAAATGGTACATTGAATTACCTAGAGCTTCATTCGATAACTTCAGCACCCTTTCCACCACTTTTTTAAGCCATTTTCAGTTACCCATAAGGTACGAAATAGGAACAGAGCTTCTTACCAATTTTAAGCAGTTGACAGCAACTCGTGTGCAATATCTAGACTTGATCTACACCCAGTCTGGCACGCTCTATGACAAAATCCCTGATGCTCCTAGACCAGAGTTTTCCATTCCTCCTCCTCCTAAATCAAATAAAGACTCTCATGCCGGTGATGGCATGATAGGTACGACCAGCATGAAACCACAAAGGCTACATCTAAGAAAGCCCATATGGTTTCTGGTCAAAATGAAAATGAATAACTTCTTGCCTCGGGAGTTAATTCCGTGTCGACTAACAAAGGCAAAGAACCAAAGCAACCAGGGGGCAAGAAGAAAGGGAAAAGAAAAAAGAAGAAATAGGATGATTCGTCTCCTAAAAACTCTTTTGCAAACCCTTCTGGACAAAGGAAACCCGGTCATCCATGCTTTATATGTGATGAGGATCATTGGACGAAAGATTGCCCACATAAAGATGGGATTAAGAAATTATTCAAGAATAAAAAGCTCAGCAGTATTGACTGATCCGTTTCCAAACCCAGAAACCAATCTGGTTGCTAGTGACAACACTTCCCCATCCCAAGTGCTTATGTTGTCCATTTCGAAACAAAATGATGCTTTGATATCGACAAGGAATAAAGATTATGGGAATCCACAACTGTCGAACAACAAGGCTACAGATCAACCTAGTAGTTCGACAACAACTTTGACGGAAGTTGTGCCACCCATCATTCCTGAGCTAACGATACAGCCACCAAAGGGAGTAGTACACAAATCAAAATTTAATCCTCATGCCAAAGTAGCAGAATTATAATATAGTGGAGGATCTGGCCCAATCACCATCCGCTATGTCAACACTTGAAGTACTGCAAAATTGCCCCTCCCAAAAGCACGCTCTATTATCAGCAATAGGTGGGATTGACCCAGCGGATTTCAATCTTATGGACTTTAATCATAAAGGATATGAACCCCAGTTAGTAGCTCAACTCGCTTTCCTCATCCAAGTGAAAGCCCTCAACAAAATTGTTCATCAAACAATTATTAATGAGGGGGCATCTACATGTATTATGTCAATGAGTTGCTGGAAAACATTAGGCTCGCCACCCTTGTCACAATCGTCGATGACATTAAAAGCATTCGATGGATGGACATACACCCCATACAGGATTTTAAGTAACTTGCAAGTTGAACTGGGGGGAAAAAAGTAGAAATTGATGTTGAAGTTATCGATGGAAACCTCGATTACAACATCCTACTGGGAAGACCCTGGATTTATGCTATGGCTGCTATTGTGTCAACATACTTTAGAAAGATTGCATTTCCTTTTCAAGGAAGAATTACAATCATTGACCAACAAACCTTCCTCCCCAACAATTCACAAGTTATGGGAAGCATCCGGATGATCCATGGAAGCTCTCAATCACTTCAAAATATCGGAGTAGGCCTCCTAAAAGACCCTACATTGATGGGTACTTTTTCTCTATCGCCTCCAAGTAATCTGGTGGAAGTAGCCACGGTGGAGACCTGTAATATGATATCTTCTATATCCACAAAGACTCAGAATATTTCCGAACATGATGTTAGCATGGATCATCAGCAGGTATTGCCTCCAAGCCAAATAGAAATATTGTAGCAATCAATTTTCTTGGCCTCGGTGGCAAACCCAAATCAATGCTCATAGAGTGTTTGGATAGATAGGTCTAAGGAATATGACACCTCTTCAGATCCTTGGTCACATGTACACTCTATAGATGAAGGGATCATTCAATCAATGCTGATAGGAGAGGCACCATGGGAAGATTACCACCATCGTTCCCATCTTCCGAATTACCACGAAGATTGTTCCAACGACCTTGATCATCCTTCAGTTTTTTCTTTTCTATCAAATACTGTGGATTCTGAGCGAAATTTTTCCAATATCAAAGAAACTATCACCATAAATATCTCGACCAAGCCAGATGTTGTAGAGAATATTCATGTCGGCAAATCTTGTTCTTCTTCAGAACTTGAAATATATTGCACTCTCTTTTGCAATTTCAGAGACGTCTTTGCATGGTCATATGAGGAAATGTGAGGGATTGACTTGAGCATAGTTGAACATGAAATTAAGATGTATCCAAATGTCAAACCGGTACAACAACGGCTTTGACAGGTGCACCCGAAGAAATCCGTTGCCATCAAGGTCGAAGTTGAAAAAATTTTACATGCTGGTTTCATTTACCTGGTTCCTCTAACTGATTGGGTATCGAACATTGTTCCTGTGATGAAAAAGCAAGGAACGATTAGAGTGTGCGTCGATTAAAGGGATGTAAACCAAGCTTGTCCAAAGGACAACTATCCTACGCCCTTCATCGACCAAATAATTGATGAATGCGCTGGATGCAAAATCTTTTCGTTTATGGATGGATTTTCCGGCTATAATAAAATAAATATCTACCCACACTACCATTCAAAGACTGTATTTTTTTGTCCGTGGGGCACACTGGTGTACCGTAAGTTACCTTTCGGTTTAAAGAACGCAAGGGAAACTTTTCAGAGGGCTATGAATTTTTCCTTCCATGACATCAAGAACATCATTCAACCATACCTTGACAATCTTCTGGCTCATTCGTGAAAGCAGACTGATCATCCGCAGCATTTAAGAGCTATATTTCTATGTTGCCGATACTACAAGATATGACTCAATCCGCACAAGTGTGTGTTTTGTGTTGATTCTGGTCTTTTACTTGGCTTTGTGGTTTCAAATGATGAGATTCGTCTCAACCCATGTAAGGTTCAAGCAATCATCGATATGCCTCCACCTTCCAATTTTCTTTAGATTCAGAAACTCCAAGGGAAAGCAAACTTTCTAAGGAGGTTCATTCCAAATTACACCAAAATTGTTAAAGGTTATATGCATCTTTTGAAGAAATAAGTTCCCTTCAACTAGGATCAGGTTGCGCAAGCTTCATTTGATGCTCTAAAGGAACCCTAGTAAAAGTATCATTAATGTACGCTCCTGACTATCAAAAGGACTTTAGCCTGTATCTAGCTGCGGCAGATACGACCATAGCAATGGTTTTAGTTCAAGAAGGCGATGGAATTGAACATCCTATCGATTATTTAAGTCAAAACTTAAATGATACAGAGAGAAAATACTCCTATGTTGAAAAGTTGGCCCTAGCATCTCTTCAAGCAGTACAGAGATTTCGACACTATATCCTCTTTCGCAAAACTACCATTTTGTCATATTGCAACCCTATGACTTACATCTTGTCACGTTAGTTACTTGGGGGAAAATGTTTGAAATGGATAGCTATTTTGCAAGAGTTTGATCTAGAATTCGTAAAATCCAAATCAAAGAAATCTCTAGTTTTCGCAAAGTTACTATGCGACTTCCCATCGTCGTCCAATGATTCAACATCTAGAGCATCAATCATGGATGAATCTTTGTTTCTGATATCGTTGAGCGATCCGTGGTATGGAGATATAATCATCTATCTCCAAACCCAAACATATAGGCCTAATAACTCCAAAAATATAGGCCTAATACCTCCCACTCAGAACAATGATGTACTCGATACCAAGTAAAAGACTACATGATCGTCGGTGATACACTTTATCGTCCAGGTATCGATACAATTCTGCAAAGGTTCCTCACCCATGAGGAGGCCAAAAAAGTCCTAAATGAGATTCATTCAGGTGCATGTGGGAGACATCAATCTGATTATGATATGGCACAAAAGATTTTACGAGCAGGTTACTTCTGGCCAACAGTGTTCAAAGATTGCATAACAGCAGTTAGAAGTTGCCATGCTTGTCAAAACTTTGACGCAAAACCAGAATACTGCCTGCACCTCTGCATCTAGTAGTTGTTGTTGTGCCATTCACAAATTGGGGCATATATTTCATGACATGTAACCCCACCTTGGCCGGGAGGCATGGGTATATCATAGTCGCAGTTAACTATTTTACGAAATGGGCCGAGGCGATGCCTACATTAAACAACAACGAGGAAACAGATGCTCTTTTGTTTTTTAATCATGTAGTCTCCAGATTTGGTTTTCCACAAACTGTAGTCACAGATCATGGATCTCACTTCCGTAATCACATGATGGTTGAATTGGCTGCCAAATTAGGAGTGTCCCATGACAGTTCCACTCCATATTATTTGCAAGCTAACGGACAAGTTGAGGAGATCAACAAAGTCCTGAAGCGGATGCTGCAAAGGACGAATGGAGTCCATAAACGGAGTTGGCACCTAATCCTATACTCAGCCTTGTGGTCATACCAGACATCGGTAAGAAACGCAACTGGATTTACACCCTTTTAGCTGGTATATGGCCTGGAAGCAGTCTTACCGATTCAGTGTGAGATTTCATCTCTCAAGCTCGCAACCGACTTTCTCCCCAGAACTTCAGAGGAAGAGGCTTGTTTCTTAGAATTAATCCAATTGGATGAAACCCATCGTGACACCACTTTGGCTAACAAAGCACATAATAAATGAGTCAAGGCACAATTTGACAAGAAGGTGAAACCCCGTGTCTTCTTAGAAGGTGACCTGTCTTACTTTACGATCAGGAATCTGATAAATTGGGAGTAGGTAAGTTCCAGCCTTTATTGATAGTTCCCTACATTGTTAAATGTGTATTAGCAAAAGGAGCCTACGAGCTAGTAGATTATGATTGGATTCCAATGGCGCAACCCCAAAACGGGTTGTACCTTAAGCATTACTATGCTTGACAAAGCATAGTAATCTCTTCATATGCTTTTGTTAGATTTTTTTTTTTCATGAAGAGTAATAATTTTGGTTAGGTAATCCACTTTTGGATTTTTTGTAGACGTCGAACTTATTGGAATCATTTGTTGGATATTCCGACGAAGCTAGTCGTAGTACGTGGAACCTATCTTCTGTAGCCTGGGCCATTTTTGATCCAAGCGGCGACTTAGTGAGTTTCAGAGGGGTGTGTATTGGTCGGTCAACGAACAACATCGATGAATATAGTGTGTTGATAGAGCTCCTCTCTGATGCCACCGCACATGGTGTACGCTGACTTGTCGTCAGGCTAGATTCACAACTCATCATTCTACAACTTACTAGCATCTATTCCATTCAGAATCCAACTATCTATCGTATGTTCCTAAGGGTCAGGATTTTGGAAAGGCAATTTGATTCTATTCAATATCAACACATTTCCATAAAATTAAACACATTAACTGATTCATTAGCAAATTATGTGTTAGACAGACATTTGCAACATTTATAAAAGAAAAGAATTTCATCAACGTTTGCATCAGGATCATATAACTTAACCAAAATAAAGCTCTGAAAATCAAAAATATATATAATTGTTTATAGTTATTACAAAATGTTCTGTGTCCAGGAAAAAATCGGTCACACGACCCAAAAACTCAAGAAATGCAGGAAAGCGCCCTAGACTAATGGTGTTGGTGATAACAAGTCACCGCCTGTGTGATCATGCATAGGAGCCTAGTCCATCGGCTCGGCACACGAGTAGTATGGCACTGTAATCTCAAAGGTAACTCGTCGGTCCTCACATCTGGAATACCGAGGTTGAGGCCCTCGATCTGATCCTACAATACTTCAAGGGTCTCGGCTACATCCAGATCACAAAGGACAGCCCTTCCTATAGCCTCTCCTGCTGGAACGACAGTTGCTACCCTCGGGCACACTGCTGGTCGCACTAGTCCAATATCTGCACAGATACATGAGTTTGATTAGTCTTGATAACATTTAAAAAACAAAAGAACATTATGAAAGCAATAAATAGAGACATCGTCAGATATTTGTACCTATGACACCCCACTGCTCACCAGCCGGCAGCGCCAAATCTGGGTCACCCTGGAAATCCATCCCGGCATATGGATACTCAACACAAACCATTTGCTGATAGTTGAACCACTCGAAGAAGGCATCAGAGAATGAAACCTGTGATTGACCAGCATGGCTGGCCATAAGGTTAACCCATCTCTGCATCCATGGCTCTATCGGTGCTCGTAGTCTGAGTGAAATTTACTGTGGCTACATTAGTGGGATCTTCTCGAAGGCAAAAGCGGTCAGAATAGAACCATAACCAAAGTTCTTGGATCTTCCATTTTCCACCTTGGTAATTTGTTCTTTTATCATCGGAAGTACTGCATCACACTAGTTGGATACCTTTGGCTCAAGGCATTCCAAGGCATACTGCATATAGGACCTGTTGGCCAAGTGAAGAGTCGCGCTGCCAGCCAATCTAGCAAAAGTGAATAAGATAGTCCTCAAGGACCGGTCAGTAACATCACTAATACTAATCTTGTCGTCCCTGCTCGGTTGAGATCAATCTCTACAGTATTGGCAAATAAATCCCTCACGAATTCGCCCCCACGAGCATAACCTGATAGTGAGAGAGGGCCACCACTCCTCGACAAAGCGGTCAAAAAGTAGACATCCTCAACAGTCAAAGGGATGGATTTACATCTCATCTGGAACACTTGGTTGGTAGGATCCCAGGCATCGAGAAGATATTGCAACAAGTTGATTTGTTGCCTCATGCTAGGTATGCGGAAGAACTTGAGCAAGCCATAGTTCCGCAATGCAATTACTGCACTTGGATCATGTAAGGCAATCATATCCTCCTCTTCTTGCTCGCATTCATGCCATGTAACGACCATCTTGCTTTGATAAATCTCTAAAAAACAAACAAGAGAAGAATTAGGATCCTAATTTGGGCAAAAACAGGCAAAAATTCCATAAAAAAACAGTGCACAAACTTTCCTCCTTCTGTCTGTCGCACCCTAGATGTGTACTGGGTGGGATACATACTGACTAGCCAATGGCCAGCTCAGTTTGCATCGCACCTTTCAATGTGTACTAGGTGCGATGGGGAGAGAACGAAATTTTCAAACACCAAAGGCTCAGAAAAGCAGGAAAACATTCTCAGAGTCAGAAAAGGAAAGAATGCAATTGAAGAGCTTAGGTATAGCTCCTACTTGGTCCAAACGGTGCCGAAAATTGTCCACAAAATCTCCCGGTATCAGCTGATGAATATCAAGGAGAAAAACACCTCCAGAGCTCCAACAATCCCAAATTTGAATGAAATGGTAAAATGAGGGGTAAAAAACTACTTTTATGTTATTATTCACGTAATTCAAGTAAGGTAGTAGCTTTTTTACTCATTTTCAAGCATGTATGTACATTTCTAATTGGTTTGATGGAGCAATTGAACAGGTAGCACGACCATCAAGAGAACATAGTGTTAATGGTGAATCGAACATCTTTGACTATTATCATAAGCAGGTTTATGCGAAGTTCAATCTCATTAAAAAATAAACCTAGCAATGAGCATATGTTCCCCCAGAGTTTAAGCTCATTAAAAAATGAACCCATCCTTTGGTGAATAACCATTGCAATCACATAATCATTAGCTTTTGAGCCTTGGTCATGTTCTTACCATCACCTCCACTCTTTTTTAGCCGATTATACACCTCCATTTGATTGTTTACCCCTTTTGAGGAACAGCTGCGACGAGTCATTCTATTAGCCATCTTCTTTACACTGACATGATTGAAAAGTTCGAAACCTTACCTGGAACCAGTTGCTATCTGAAAACATCACTCATTCCTCAAAAAACAAGTCTCCTTTAAGCTCTTTTCATCTAACTCGTAAAATATGAAAATATTGTCGAGCAATTAGCCTCTCCAGCTTTTTAAAGTGATTGGAAGTGCCATCCCTCCTCTAGATTTTAATATTTTTGGACCTAAGGGATCATTACACAAAAAGATCGAGCGCTTGTCTTGTTAGGCTCATTAAAACTATCGAAAAGTCATCCCTTTCTTATTATTTTATACTTTTTCGGACTTAAGGAATTATATTAAGAAAAAGGATTACTGGAGTTTCCTTTCTGTCTCTTTTCGGACTCTCTAAAATTGAAAAGGACCGAGTTATCTTTGTCGTTAAACTCGTTAAAACAATAGCGACAAACTTGTCCATGCAGACAAGAGCAAGTTTCACTGTTGCTAGGCTCATTAAAATATAGCGATGCATTTGCCCGAAGGGAAAATTATAGAACAAGCATATGTTATCCTCTTCAAGCTTGACAAAAATAAAGAGGTACTAGTCAGCAATGAATAGGGAAAAATTGGGAAGAAAACTTGAAGAAACTTTATTGGTAGCAGGTCGCTCTTGAACATGACACTTTCACTCCATAACCATGATTGAGTCGGTTTGGGTTATTCCATTCACCGGTCATATCACAATTGGTCCTCCATACCATCCATTTTTGGGGTTAACGATAGCAATCCATCTTAGTGTCAATGATATGTTCAAGAGAAGTCGCTAAGAGAATTCACCAACCTAGCTTACATCTCATTTGTTGCGATACCTTCATGCTTCATTCTTTCATGACCGCCACCCTGAACCTTGTATCATCAGATTGTTTTAACCTTCACAAAATCATTTGCTCTATTTCGTGTCGTAGGTGTGGGATTCATTAAGGCCCTCCTATGACAGGTCACTTCTTGTCGACATCAGCTCATTATCCAAGAAGTTGACTTAGGAACAACCCTTTCAGTACTTTAAAACTTGCATGCCTCAATGGCAAGTTTCTCACTTCCAGCGACAGGTTTACATCAATGGCCTTCGACTGGGAGATTTTGTGTGGGGTTTGACATTAAATCATGTATTTGCACCAAGTGAATTGTACTACCGTACCTTGAGGGTCATTATCATTATCGGTGATTCCTCTCGTACCTATTAATAGCTTACATCATTGGTTGGTAATCAGGCGATGTCTTTCCATGATCGATGTTAGAAAATCCTTTCACATGGATCAACTTGTACTTCGGGCGAAGATTGAACGAGTTTGAAGACCTCAAATATAGTTTCATCCATCTGAGCTGCGATATATTTAGGAAAATAAAAACATCAAATGTACATCATAGCTGCACAGATAATCATCCAAGCTAAGGGATGATGGCTCTACCAGAATCATCAGTCTGCCACACAGACAATTGTCTATCCTATGTACATGAAAATGAATTTATGAAGCTAAGCATGGGAATGCCCTCCTTAGATAGATCATGAAAATATTGTGAAGATAATGTATTGTATTGTATCTTATTTCACCCGACATCAAAAGATTTACGACCTCCTGCTTTAGGGGGCAACTGTTACAGACATATTTGGGCACTGTAACCCCAATCTCATATGTCCATAAACCAAGGGCTTCTAAGGCCCTAAAAGTTTTGTTTCATACCCTAAAAGAACAAGGTCAGCTGATTAGCTGATTACATCATCTCCCAGAAGTTCTCCCTAAAAAACTACTCAGAACTGCTCAAAATTGGACCATACAGACTGCTCACTGCTAAGGGTGTGATGCATCTCACCTACTACATGCAGAAAGTGTGATGCATACTAAAAATACCTTCTGTAGGGTGTGATGAGCGAGAGTAGACAAATGGCAGAGGCAGTTGGCTAGGTGGAAACACAGAGAATCTTCTAGAAACTGCCCATTTGACACTTGCCTCTCTGAATTCGCCCAGGGATGAGTAAGAGATCATGAAATATCCAAGTGGAACCAAGAACTATCAGAGCAATGACACTAATAAAAAACCCAAACACTGACTCACCCACCTGCAAATATCTATATATGGATCCCTCATCCTAGAGATCGAGACGCTAGAATTTTGTATCTTGTAAGGAAGTGTTGTTGGTTTCTCTATGGAACATCATAGTGTTGGGTGATCTAGCTTTTCATGACGTCAAGAGGGATTTCATGTTGGGAGGATGCCGTTGGGTCAGATCAATGGGTTGTAATCCTCTCTTCTACTACTTCTATAAATAAAGCTCTTTGAGTTTTCCTCCATATTCTTGTATATCTCTGAATCTTGTATCAATATATGCATTTGTATGGTTAATATATATCCGATCCTATATATTTTATGGTTATAGATCTCTATGCTTTGATGGTATTATGTTGCTTTGACTCTACAGGTGTTCTTTGAAGCGGGACAAGTAAGGAAAGAGTGGCAAAGCTCTGTCAAATGGGAGAAGAAACAAGCAAGGATCCAAGCGAAATACTGAGGTTGGTAGTCTCTCCTTCTCTCTCATGTATTTCTCATAAAGGAAAACACAAGTGACTTTAATTTGTTTGTTTCTAAGATAGCTACCCGTCTTAGTGGGACTAGCAACTCTAAATGGACACTATTTTCCCTGATAACACAACCCCCATTCTTCCTTGAGTTGTTGCTTGAGCACATGAAACTCCTTCTCTATTCCATTCTCTGCCTTCATGTGATCTTAATGTCACACCATCACCTCATAGCCTGAGTCTCCAAAGTTGGTTTCACCATAAGTGGATCTACTTGAGCTTGCAACTTTATTCAACCTATGTGTTGTCAAAAACCTTCCTCTTGCATTCATTGCATCCAGTATGTTGCCTTCAGTTATTTTTCATGATTTTTCTCATTGTGACGTTGTTGTCATCATATATTGATGTCCTTGTCTATGAGCAACTTGATGTCTTCATGGGTAGGCAAGTCCATAGACACTTGATCGAATGCATCCCCAATTATGCTCTGAGCAATGTCTTCGGCTTTGCTCTCTTGGAAACCATTGTACATGTATTGTTGATAGGCATATGAACACTTGTGATACCTCGAGACATGAAAACACTCGATGCAAGAAATCCATCAGGTGAAAACCAAAATAAACTTGAGAACTAACTTGCAACATACTTGTGTGACTAATCATGAAGGTTGCACAATTTCCCCCGAGAGGTCTAGAGATTGAATTCCAAGACTGCGCAAGGCACAATCTGGGCTACTGTGAGGCTGACTGACTGCTGGAACTATGCAATGCACATTCCAGTCTGGCTGATGACTACTGGAATTGCGCAATGCACAATCTCAGCTGGAAATGGTTGCAGGCTCAGTGACTGCATTGCACAATTTTCTAAGCAAGCAATTGCTGTCCCTCAGAATTGCGTAAAGCAAGACTGGAGGACAGTCACTTGGCAGAAATGCACATTTCCTCAAAAGGAGACAGAGCTTTCCTTCTCAGGATTGTACAATGTTGTCTTAGTGAAGCAAATTCCGGGCTAGGGTTGCCCAGACTCCTCAACGAACAACTAAAAGCGAATGCGAATGTGAATGCATGGTGATACTAAGTGTAAGCATAAGTGACTGATCATGCATGGAAACAATGAACGAAAGATTCATAAAAATGGAACCACATGCATGTGGGTAAGGCAAGTCGTTGAATCAATGACCATTCATGGAAAATAGTTTCATGCATGGGACAACAGTGAGATGTTAGCGAAAACTGAAACAATGCTAGTACAAGCTAGTATGTATCAAAACAATAGCAAGTGCTCACTGAAATCAAGCAAGCAATATCCATATGAAGCGAAACAAAAAAAGAACTAGAAATGCAAAATAAGACATGGGAAGCAGGCTTACCCCAAAACAACTAAGATGAATGTGCCGACAATTCCTAGATGTGATTTGGGATGTCATAACTACAAGGTTGATGTTAGGAATGAGCTCTGCAACATCCAGTTCATGAGTTTTGATCAAATCGAAGATGTGACGCGCATTCCACAAATCTAGGAAAAGCAACACTTGGTGGGAAGTTTCCAAGATGATCCCTTCATGAAAATCCAACTGTTAAAAGTAGATCCCTAAATCAAGCAATTCCTTTGCATGCTACCTTGGGAGAAGTATCCCATGCATGCAAATCAAATTTTCTCAGCCTGGGTGAGAACCAGTCAACTCAACTGCACATGCAAGAGGTTGCTCACCTGTTGGGAGAAAATGTGCATTTGTGGAAGGGAGATGGACTAGCTACCCAAGAGATTTGTGCAATTTCTAGGCAAAGAAGCTGACTGCTTCCCAGGATTGCACAATTCCTGTGCTGAGCAGCTCTTCTGGGAAGAATTGAGAAATTTTCTGGATGAAGCCTAATTGGTAGAATTGTGCAATTCTTGAGCCGAGCAGGCTGCTAGACAAAATTGCACAATTTCCGAAGGGAAGGTTGGTTTCCCTCTAGAATTGCACAATTTTTTGAGAGAGCTCCTCAGCCTGTAACTGGACCAAGTCCAGAGGAACAAGCTATGATGGGAACGCAACAAGCTCTAATGGACAAGCTATCATTTTGCAAGAAAATCACTGAAGCTTGTGTACTTCATGAAGCAAGACATGTTGTGAAAGGTTGGTTGGGAGTCTCCAAAACGAAGCTAAGGAAAAAATTTTGAGGGTAATTGTAGCCACTACAACACTTGATGACACACTGGTAGACCTCCATCTCTTTGAATGGACCTTGCTCATGAAAAGCAAGTCTAACACCTCTGGAAGTATTGTTCAGTTCTCAGTTCATCTTGGTTTCCACACTTGCTTGATTGTAAAATGTAGCATCTGCCAAGCTCTTGGTCGATTGACATACATTCTAAGCCAAGTCAACAAAGTTATGTCGATTGGGGTTGAGGGTTATATTGGTGCACAAGCGCTATAGTTGTCAGAGTCTTAGTTTCATCTTTGGTGTTGCTATGTTGCTAGTAGGCCTGAACAGTACCCCGACAGAGTCACATAGGAACACAAGCATGGCTTCGTTGCCAGCGAGCCTAGTCAGTGCCTCGAAGGAGTTACTTTCATCACCTCTCTGAGAAGGAACCCTTTCTCTTATTTCACCTTATTCATTTTCATTTTTTTCAAACTTTTTTCACTTTTCCATTTTTCCATTTTTTCATAATTGTGCATAGCACTTATTCATTTTAGAGGAAGAACAAGGATCCCAACTTATTGATAGTACAAGAGGTTTTTCTAGCAAAGAAGTAGTTTATGTATACCTCTAACATGCTTGTTAAGGTTTTCCCCCTCACCTTACTCTACTTGACTAAGCTGACAAGGATTAACCCAAAAAAAAACCGACTAGAATAGGTGATACTAGTTTGCATGCAAGCATTGTGTTTTCACCAAGGTTCACTTCGAACAATATGTAATTTCCATTGATTTATCATGGATTGAAGATAACAGGTTCTTATGTAAGAAAGCGGACAACAAATAACCAAATTTTGATAGTTGTACAAGTCCTCTTGTACTTTACCCAGATTGTTTCAAGAGTCACAAATAGTCCATGTAAAACTAACCTATGGACAATAACAAGCAAACAAACCAAGAATAAAAGCAATAAGTAGAAGAAAATACGAAAGCAAAGTGAGTAAGAAAACAAATAAGAAAGCAAGTAAACACACAAAGAAAAGTAGAAGAAGAAGAAAAAGTGAAAGAAAAGTGAGTAAGAAAATGAGAAAGCAGACAAACAAACCAATAAATCAAGTAAGGAAACAAGCATGTGGGAAAACAGACTAAAAGTAAAAAATACTCCTACTCCTAAGCTAGTGATGCATGGGCCATCTCACATGAATTGATAGCTCCAATGCAGCCACTAGTGCATTGGTTGACCCATGTTGGTGAAGGCATGGTTCACGAACAAGACAATTGTGTAAATTAACAAACAACAAAGATTTAATAGTGAAGACAAACACACTCCAAGTTTAAAAGTGTCCATAGAACAAAAATGAGTGAAAGCACATGACATGCACTCTGTGGACTTTCCATGGCATTGTGCTACACTGTGTGCAGATGTCGAGTGTATGCATTCTCTTGAATGTGACAAGCAAGCAAACGTGAGAAAGGTAGACCATTTACGTTGTGCATGTGTGCTTGTTGTGTAAGATTCATCCAATGCATGAGCGATGGGATTGTGTAGTTTGAGTGGAGGAAGTGAAATCTAGGTGTTTGGTTGATCTTCAATGTGAAGTAGAGAGTGATGAGGAGCCTTGAGTGTTTAAAAAATTTCATGACCAGAAATGAAACCAACCTCAAGATAGCGAGGGCTTGACATCACCATCAGCTCAGGCTGAAGTGCCTTAACAACCTGCGAGGTTTCAACTTCATGGATAGATAGATCATGATAGACTAATGTCTTAGATAGATTAACAACGGTTGAATCAACATCGTGATTGGATGAGCAAGTAGAGAGATCACGACAACCAAGATTAGAAAATTCAAGATGTTTGCCATCATCCTCATGATTTGATGAATCACGCATAGGGGTAGATCACAAGAAAAGATGTTCACCGTCTGTGTTTTCATAAATGATAGATGACAGATTGAATATATTTTCAAAGGAAGATGTGTCCTCTCTACAACATAATGACAGACTAACATCCAACTTGTCTTGTGAATGATGAGAAGTAGAAACATCTGGAAATGAGTTTTCACAAGGGAAATCAACAATGACAAAATAAAAAGGGATGTTAGGATAAAGTGGATGAGGTGTGGATGGAAGGGAGTCATCCTTCCCCATGGGTTCTTCTTTAGATTCTTGCACACATTCATCATGAATGATGGCATAGGTTGGTTGCACAACACCAACTCCATCTATAGCTTGATCCTCATTCACAATAGGTGAGGAGTCTGAAATGGAAGAGAACAAGACAATACAATATGGAGGATCAAAGAAACATGGGGACAGAGGTTGAGGGAACGAATCCATGTGACAACCAACAAGATTCCAAGCCAAATCTACACAGATATTGAGAGCAGGTGGGGTGGGAGGATGTGACAATTCAACAGATGTGTGTGCATGTTCTCCCACATCACTTTTTGGTGGCAGAGTTTTTTGATGAGGTGAAGGTAGAAAGTCACTTCTGACAGCAACTGTGCATGTCTGTGATTGTGCAGCTCCATCACCAAAGTGTGCTGAGCAGGGTTCGGATATGTCAAGAAGATACTCAAATCTTCCATCGTGAAATTCCTTATCAATATCATCTTTGGGGAATCGGTATGCAAGATCACAAAAATGTGTGTAAACTAATCAAAGGATTCATCAGATGCTTTTTGTAATTTCAGAATTTCTTTGTTGAGTGCTTTATGGTCAAAGTGATTGAAAGCATGATCTATCTCTACAACCAGATGAGCAAGAGAATGAATATATTTTTTAGGTAGCATGGTACACCAGTGCATTGGGTGCCCTCGAATCATGTAGATGAAAAACGCGTAGGTCATGTATTCTTCAAATATTCTATGCCTTTTCCATGAGCCTACAACACCAACCATATGCCTAACCAAGGCTATGTGGCCTCCATCATCATATGTTTTATGAGACAAATCATCCAAGAGCTTTTCTGTTATAATGCAATTGTTTCCATAAGGCATACACTCTAGAAGAGCAACTTGTTAGTTAGTCATGATATATATGTAGGGATTCAAAACAGATAAGAGGACTCAGTTTGTCATCTGGCCCTCCTTCTAGTGCCAAAATGTTAATAGTGTTCGACCTACTAAATGTAAGGGGATCTCCCTAGTAAGAAGCCCCAATTAGACCTTAGACCATTTGGTGTAGGAGTCCCAGCAATGGATCGTACAGTAATGCCTTGACTGCAATTTCGCACAGAGGCAAGTAGGAAAGGTCTGTTGGTAGCAAGGGTGTGACAGCTGCAGTGAGCCAAGGAAGGTGCATGAGAGGTTCTAACACACGGGGGTTGAGATGAGTGTGAGCCTTGGAAACCTGTGATAGCACGAAGTTAAGAAGGGAACACACGAGCAAAGATGCATCACAACATGGAAGGAAAGTTAGCAAGAAATCCAAAGTCATAGTTAAACCAGCAACACATTTCGTAAAGATTCATACATACATACACAGATAGTTATACATGCATGGATAAGAAAACCAATACATGTATCATTTAGAGTAAACCAGATAGCATAGAGTACAATACAACATATGCTTGAAACGTGTATGCATGAAACATGTTGGCTCTTTTTATATTAATAACTGTGAGTTCCAGTCATACAATACATCCATGTCCAACCACTAGTTCTGATAGCGGAATGTTATAACCACAACCACCTTCTCCTCCAGAGAGATGTACTAGCTTTGTGTAGTGGAGAAGCCAAGGCTCGTTACAGTACTATCTAGATCTCTCTAAGATAGTCCTATCGGAAGCTTGGTTGAAAGAAAGCTCTTACAATGAGTTATGAGGTTCTATTTATAGCAAAGGGTGGGGTGACCCTTGACATTCCCCTTTATGAAATTTCATCTACCCTCATGACTCTTCATCTACTCTATGACTATTACATCCAATTATCGACACTTGAACTTCCACTTGACAAGATGTTGCATTACAATGCATGTGTGCCCATGTGAGACAAAATGGCCTAAGAAAGCCATGCAAGACATCACTGACACTTAGTCCATTATGGTGAGACCAACTCTTTGACATGCTTGTGATGGTGAAAGTGGTGAGCTGATGCCAAGCTTGGCTATCCATGATTGTGTGCATGCACTTCATGGTGACATATTGTTGAAGTGAACTCTTGCCTCTGTTGCATCTGGGTGCATTGGTGTGGCTCCTCCATCCAACTCATCTGCTAACATGCGCATGGTCTTCTTGGGTACGGCCAAACTAGCAACACGTTGATGCATAGTGTCTGTGTTGATTTTCCAGTGTGTGTCGGTGGTCATGCGCATCAACTATCAACTACATGTTTAGCTCCAGTTGGACTTGCTTCTTATTTTTGCCTCGATGAGTTTGATGAATGGGTGGGATCACATGTGTGCACACGATGACATGCATGCTTATGAATTCCCTTGCATGCGATCAACAACACTGCTCACCATGTCTACTCTGTGCCAATGTTGGAATGGATCTTCAACTTGTATGGGTACAGTTTCATCCGTGAGTGCATGTTGCACCCGAAGTTGTATATGTTCTTGTTGTAACTCATTCTCTTGTCTATGTAGCTCTTGTTCTTCCTTGAGTTACTGCTTGAGCACATGTAACTCCTCTCTGTTATGTTATTTTCCTTAGCATGATCTTCATGTCACATCGTCACCTCATAACCTGAGTCTCCAAAGTTGCTTTCACCACAAGTGGATATGCTTGAGCTTGCAACTTTGTTCTGCCTCTATGTTTTCAACAACCTTCCTCTTACATTTGTTGCATCTAGTATGCTTCCTTCAACTATTGTTCATGATGCTACTCACTTTGATGTTGTTGTCAGCATATCTTGATGTCCTTGTCTACAAACAACTTGATGTCTTCATGGGTAGGAAAGTCCATAGACACTTTATCGACTGCATCCCCAAGTGTGCTATGAACATTGTCTTCGAATCTACTCTCTTAGAAACCATTGTACATGTACTGTTGGGAGGCAGATGAACACCTGTGATACCTCGAGACATGGAAACACTCATGGCAAGAAATCCATCAGTCAAAAACCAAAATGAACTTGAGAACTGACTTGCAACATACTTGTGTGACTGATCATGAAGGTTACACAATTTCCGCTGGGAGGTCGAGAGACTGACTGCCAAGACTACACAAGGCATAGTCTGGGCTCCTTGGAGGCTAACTGATTGCTGGAACTGCACAATGCACAGTCCAATCTGGCTGCTGACAGCTGGAATTGTGCAATGTGCAATCTGAGTTGGCAATGGTTGCAGGCTTGGTGACTGCGTTGTGCAATTTTTTGGGTTAGCAGTGACTGTCCCTCGGAATTGCACAATGCAAGACTGGAGGATAGTCACTAGGTAGACATACACATTTCTTGAGAGGAATATAGAGACTTCCCTCTTAGGATTGTATAATGTTGTTTTGTTGAGGCAAAGTCCAGGCCAAGGTTGCCCAGACTCGCCGACTGGCAACTGAAAGAAAATGTGAATGTGAATGCATGACAATACTAAGTGTAAGCATATGTGAATGATCTTGCATGCAAACAGTGAATGAAAGATTCATAAAAGAAAATAACATGCATGTGGGTGAGGTGAGTCTACGACCGTTCGTGGAAAACAGTTTTATACATGTGATAGTAGTGAGATGTTAACGAAAACTGTAATGGTGCTAGTACAAGCTAGTATGTATCAAAATGACAACAAGCACTCACTAAAATCAAGAAGACAACATTCATAAGAAGCAAAACACAAAAAGTGAGCGAAATACAACAAAAAACATGGGAATTGGGCTTACCCCAAAACAGTTGAGATGAATGTGTTGATGTGTGATGTAGGAAATGTTCCCTTTGCATATAGAGGCAACCCCTCTCGCCCTAGAGTGGGTCTAGTCACAGCAAGACAAAACAACAAATAATTTCCTTAAACAATCATTGTGGAAAGATCCTACCTCAAACTGGTGTTCGATGGAGCTTTTGTTGCACCACTTCAGCTATTGTTTCCTTTTCCTCGATGAGCAATTCACCTGAAACAACACAAGAGAACAAAAGAACATGTAACAGAGCACAAAAATGATCTATTTACTTACAACTTCAAGGAACCAAAAGATATCAAGCATATTTCACACAAGACATAGGAAATCACCATTGATTGTATTAAAATGAATAAAAGCAAAGCTTACAACCAAGCCTTCACATCGCAAGCTTCCTCGAAGGGTCCAACCGGTATGCTTCTTCAAGCATTCACTCTCAAAAAGGGTCTCCCAAGAGGTTGATAACTCTCTCTCTCACTCAAAAGCACTAGTACAAGGCTTAAGGCAATCCACGACCAATTTCTAAAATATCAGCAATTCACACTGCAAACTATCAAACTCACACCAAAGCTAGCTAATTTGATCAATCCAAAAACTAGCTGATCATAACAATAGGGAGTGCTTTTATAAGAGGAGGAACCTCCATAAAATGCGGGAGAGGGAACTTATCCTCAACGCAGGTTTCTCAAAAGGTGGAACCACCATCCCAAAGAAGGAAAGGCAAACTCCCTTGACCCAACAACCAATTCTAGAACCACCCAGAAGCATTCTATTTGAACTAAATTTCCATATCTGGATCATCGCAAGTCATACACTATGGCTCAGTGATGACATTGTAAGGAAGCAATGTATTCAAAGCCATAGTCGCAAGAATATCTTGAGGACTTACGTCGAGCCCTAAAATTCGACCATCACAGGGAACAGATGTACCCCTGCAACGATGTCACGACATTATAGTTCATTACAGAGAATAATCGTAGGATGAATGAGGGTTACTTGCGACGATGCAGAAACATGGGAAAAAAGGGTCAACCTTCAGGATTAAAGAGCACTTGTTAATCTTCTTGAATGTGTGGGAAGATGTGAACACATTTATTTGATGTATGACACAGCGGCGATGTCACTCAGAGACTGACTTTATCTAAGATCAGGGGATATGAGGCTAGTGATAAATTATTGTGTAACAGATGCCCCCTAAAGAATGAAGGGCGAGAGAGTGGGAGGGGTGAAATTCTTTACAAAATCATAATCGAACTGGAACACCATTGCTGAGAGCTTGCAGGTGCAAGTACCACTGATATCTCTGATAGTGAAAGTAATACATGTAGTCTAGGCATGGGCGCATCCATCCAAAAGACAGATATAACTTGGTCTATGGTATGGACGTAGCCACCCAGTTGATAAGACCATATAAAGATAAAGGTATGGTCACAACCATCTAGAAAGACTCAGGTATGGGCGCAACCATCCAATCAAAGAGTCATGTATGCAATCACAAACCAATCCACGCAACCCAAACTCATGTAATCTTAGTCAAGGGTCTTGAATCCCAACCAATCATAGTACAATTTATAATATGCGAATGGATGTGTTAAAGTCGAGTATACTAGAAAATTGCTTCAGTACTAGCCAATGATGTAAACCATTAACAAGCACGAGAGGGACCACCAGTAATGTCAATGGTTCTCAAGGTACTGCCAGTACAATACACAAAGTTTGAAGAATGATCTGAAGTCGAACACTCATGGAATCACTCGATCGAAGACCAATAATGCAAGCCTATCATCGAGTGTGAAGAACTTTCCATTGAGGCATGCAAGCTCCAAGGTACCAAAAGGAATCTCTAGATCGACTTTCTAGATAATGAGTTGGTGTCAATAGGAAGTGACCTGTCATAGGAGGGCCATAATGTTTCCTACATCACCAAAATGAGACAAGGAACAAGATGAAGATGGATGAAACAGAGAACCAGAGGGGGAGGTAAGGGCACAAACTACATAAGGATTAAACTCTTGAACATAGCGTGACACAACTCCGAAATGCTGCAGCATTTTGATACCAAAGGATCAGAGGTTTGACAGAGACAACAAGGATCAAATGGAATGAGGAAAAATGACAAACCCAAACCCCGGAAGGGCAATGATGATGTGAGGATATCCCAAACCCAGCGAGAACCAAAAATGTTGATGTTCAAGAGTGACTATTTGTCGTAGGTAACCAATGGAAGATTTCCAAATTTTTCCCCACCATTGTTGGTGAGTACCCAAATTATTTTTGAAAAACAAGCTTGAAGGGGATAGCATATGCTTGCGATATAAGTTCGTCCTTTGGACAAATCCAACCTAGTGAAATTTTAACGAGCCCTAGGGAGGAGAAGCTTGGGTCTCATCATGGTGACGAGTCCAATGTCGTCAAGGTTTAACGAGTCCAAGATAGGTAAAACGCGGAGTCTTTTTCATGTTTAAAGAGTTTAAAAAATACACGAAAAAGAAAACTCCAAGGGGGGCAATTTTCGTAAGTTTGTGTCTCTCAAACCAGAAAAGGTAGAAAACAATACTCGAGAGAACTGCTTGACAATTTATGGTGGTCTCTCTCATACTTATTAATGGTTTACATCATTGGCCGGTACTCTAGTGATTTTCTAGTATGCTCAAGTTCAGCACATCTATTCGCATATTAGAAATTGTACTATGATCAGTTGGGATTCAAGACCCTAGACTAATAATACATGAGTTTGGGTTACGTGGATTGGTTCATAATTGCATACGTGACTCTTTGACTGGATGGTTGTGACCATACCTAAGTCTTTCTGGATGGTTGTGACCATACCTCTATATTTATATGGTCTTATCGACTGCGTGGATGTGTCCATAACATTGACCAAGTTTTATCTGTCTTTTGGATGGCTGCGCCCATGCCTAGACTTCATGTATTTCTTTCACTATCAGAGATATCAATTGTACTTGAGCTTGCAAGCTTTCAGCAATCGTGTTCCGGTTCGGTTAGGATTTCGTAAAGCATTTCACCCCTCCCACTCTCTCAGCCTTCATGCTTTAAGGGGCATCTCTTACACAGTAATTCTTCACTAGCCTCATATCCACTGATCTCGAATAAAGTCAATCTTTGAGTGACACCTATGCTGTGTCATACATCAAATAAATGTGTTCACATCTTCCCACTCATTCAAGAAGATTAATAAGTTCTCTTTAATCTTGAAGTTTGACCCATTTTACCCATGTTTCTGCATCGTCGTAAGTAAACCTCATTCTGCCTACGACGATTCTCTGTAATGAACTATAACATCATGATGTCATCGCAGGGGTACATATGTTCCCTGCGACAGTCAAATTTTAGGCTCGACGAAAGTCCTCAAGATATTTCTTGCAACGATGGCTCTGAATACACTTCTTCCTTGCAACATCGTCATTGAGCCACAGTGTATGACTTGCGATGATCCAGATATGGCGAATTAGTTCAAACTGAATTCTTCTAGGTGGTTCTTGAACTGGTTGTTGGGTCAAGGGAGATCGCCTTTCCTCCTCTGGGATGGTGGTTCCACCTTTTGAGAAACCTCCCTTGAGGATAAACTCCCTCTCCCTCATTTTATGGAGGCTCCTCTTCTTATAAAATCACTCTCTATTGCTATGATCAGCTAGTTTTTGGATTGAGCAAATTAGCTAGCTTTGGTGTGAGTTTGATAGTTTGCAGTGTGAATTGCTGATAGTTTAGCAATTGGTCATGGATTGCCTTAAGCCTTGTACTAGTGCTTTTGAGCGAGAGAGAGAGTTATCAACCTCTTGGGAGACCCTTTTTGAGAGTGAATGCTTCAAGAAATATACTGGCTGGACCCTTCGAGGAAGCTTGCGATGTCAAGGCTTGTTGTAAGCTTTGCTTTTATTCATTTTAATATAATCAATGGTGATTTCCTATGTCTTGTGTGAAATATACTTGATAGTTTATGGTTCCTTGACTTTGTAAGTAAATAGATCATTGTTATGCTCTATTATGTGTTCTGTTGTTATCTTGTGTTGTTTCAGTTGCATCACTCATCGAGGAAAAGGAAACGATAGCTAAAGCAGCGCAACAAAAGCTCCATCGAACACCAGTTTGAGGTAGGCTCTTTCAACAATGATTGTTTAAGGAAATTAGTTGTTGTTTTGTCTTGTTTTGACTCGACAGGAAGTGACCCATCGCAAGAGGGCCATATTTTTTCCTACATCAAGGACACGAGACAAGGAACAAGAAGAAGATGGATGAAACAAAGAATCAAAGGGGGAGGTAAGGGTGCAAACTAAAAAAGGATTAAACTATTGAACATATCACTGAAACGACTCCAGAATGCGGCAACATTTTGGTACCAAAGGATTGGAGGTTTGACGGAGACAGCAAGGATCAAATGGAATGAGGAAAAATGACAAACCCAAACCCCGAAAGGCCAATGACGATGTGAGGATATCCTAAACCCGGTGAGAAGCAAAAGTGTCGATGTTCAAGAGTGACTACCTGTCGTAGGTAACCAATGGAAGATTTCCAAATTTTCCCTTACCATTTCTAGCAAGTACCCCAATTATTTTTGGAAAACAAGCTTGAAGGGGATAGCATATGTTTGCGATATAAGTTCGTCCTTCGAACAAAACCAACCTAGTGAATTTTTAACGAGCCCTAGGGAAGAGAAGCTCAGGAATCATCATGGCGACGAGTCCAATGTCGTCAGGGTTTAACAAGTCTGACATAGGTAAAACTCGAAGTCTTTTTCATGTTTATAGAGTTTGAAAAAGACACGGAAAAGAAAACTTTAGGGGGGGTCATTTCGTAAGTTTGTGTCTCTCAAGCCTAAAAAGGTAGAAAACAATACTCGAGAGAACCGCTAGTCCAAAAAAGTAGAAAAATCACTTGAGACGTGATGTTTCGTAACCAAAAACGAGCTTGAAACGAAAAAATCCTAGCCATTTTTTTGTTTTTAAACAGTCGAAAAAGAGCTGAAAGTACATTGCCATTTTTATGCTCTTTAACTAGTTAAAAAGGGAAAAAATACTCGGCAATATTTTCATCTTTTATTAGTCAAAAAAGAGCTTAAAGAGGACTCGTAGGAAATTTTCGTGGTATTTACCAAGCATGCATCGACCAGAACTTGTATCCAACGCACCTGTTCCGGCATAGAGAAACCGAAGTGTAAGACCTATTCGATAAGGATACACGTGTAATGTTAGAAAAACCTAAGTTAAAAACCTTTAAACCACAAGGAAGACCCAAAAAATATAGTAAAACCAAAAATCCTGTAGTTAAGAACCCTAAAATTAAAAAAAAAAAAAGTTATATAAGGTATATGGTAAAAAAATATTTACATTGTTTTAGCTTTCAACCTTGGTAATTTTATAAACAACACGCACCTTTGCAAATTTGGGCATCATATTCCATAGCTATGGTGATCAATTCTGCACCAATATTTCGCCAAGTATCTTTTCCTTGCCTTTGTGTTTTAAGTGTTTTAAGCTCTGATTTAATGCATATTGGCTGAGCTTGGAAGGATTTTTCGTTCCAAAAAATCGCCTTGGTCGTCGCAAAATTCCCCCGTGGGGTCGCGACGACTATGAATTTTAAACACGCCAAAATAGGCATCATCACAGGAAACACATGTACCCCTATGATGATCTGAGAAATGGTGAACTCTCAAATATGACCGTTGCAGTTGTTTTAGAAACAACTACGATGAGTGCAGCAAACATAAAAAATTAATTTTTACACCATTTTAGAATATGAAAACGACTCAAACAAGTTCTAATTAGATAATATTTTCGTGTGCAGGTCTAAAATGGTATTTGCATGGCAATAACGCACGCATGATGCCAATGACGAAAGAGGGGAAATTGATCCCCAATGAATATAGGTTCTCCAGAACTGTGGATTACTCAAATTCTTCCTCACACCGCTATTACGAGTTCAATTGGACCTTCTAGAGTTCTTAATTCGCTCATGGAACCCAACAGAGGGTAAGTTCATAATCCGAGGGCAGGAGGTCGAGTTTGAATTGACAGACTTATATTCTCTCACTGGTTTATCTCAACGAGGAGAGAGACCCCGCATAGGCGGTGCGCGGATTATGGGAGAGTCTTTAGATATGTTGATTACTCGAGCGTGCCAGCGGGCATGCAAATCACCCACTAGATGGAAGCTATAGATCCCAACAGTGAATGATTTGTCACTACGCATTTTATTTTTTACAATCATGAGAGCAGCAGGCTCTTAGGCTCAACACGAGGCAACTAAAACCCAACTGCGGTTGGCTTTAGATTGCCTTAATCCTACCATGTTCGATTGGGCAGATGCAATGTCTCTGAATATGAAGAGGCAGCTGACTAAATGCCAGCGAGGGGAGACAAAGAAGTTCAGGTACGGGTCCATTCTAGTACCACTCATGCTAGAGAAGGCACCCATGCTTCAGTTGCAGGATATGGAAGTCCCGTTGCCCAGACCACGGCAAACCCGAATCACTAGGTGGGCCCTGGTGATGCCACGAGGAGGTGGCAACTAGCCACTATCATGGGGTCCTGTCTTCATGGAGTAGCTGCATCATCAGCAAGTAGTAATTGAGGACTGGCCCTATGTAGGTACAGATTTCAGGGGAGATCCAAATATGTTGCTTCTGCTCAGAGGTCAATGGGACGAGAGGCAACATACTGGGGTTAACCGCTACACTTTTATATTTCAGTTTTTTATTTTATATTGTTTTTGGATTTTAAACGTATATGCCTAATATTGATGTTCAATTATGTAGACGTCGAACATGAGAGACCAGTGGTCTCGCTCCTATGGCTCGAAGGGGGGAGAACAGAGAGCTTGCCCTACCACCTCCAAGTGGTGATGCAAAGGAGGAGATAGCCCGAAACTTGGAGGGCTTGATCGAGGGGATCTCAGACTATAGAGGGTTCGAGGAGATCTCGTGGCAGTACTTGCAACAAACTTCAGGTGTCTCAGACAGGGTTCATAGACTGCTTAGACGAGTAGTTCGAGCAGTGGTCTGCTATAGAGAGTAGAACCCACCACAGTAGTTGCCTAGGTTTCCTTTTCTGTTTTTTTGAGAGACATGTGTCTCGGCTTGTAACTTGAACATATACATCATTTTTTGGACATATACATTATTTTTTGAGCACCTTGGTGCACAACACGATATACATCAATTTATGTTTTATGGTTTCTATTCGTTATCTCTAAATGCTTGTCCATGATTTATAATTGTGCAAATGTCCACTTAATACATAATTACTAATGTATCAGCTAATATTCATAACATCTGCATAAAAGACAAGACACAAAAAGCAAGAAATCACTTAACACACCAAACCCTAAGAGGTACACTGATGCACAGGTTCATTTTAACGCAAGCTTGAACCATGGAGAACTATGCTTAAATAAAATTAACATGCCCCCGACATATAATCCAATCGAGGTACATGCCCCCCAACCTTTATTGCATTCAATGAGGTGGATGTAATGAAGCTTTAAATGAAAAAATCTAAGAAAGACTCGATTGACAAGAGGAAAATTGTTTCATTATTTTAGCGAGGTTGACACGATGGAAGAACTATCCTCAAAACTACTTGTTTCATTTTTTAATGAGGTCGACACAAGACAAGAACTGTCCTCGGACTCTTTGTTTAATTTTTGAAAGAGCTTGACACAAAATGAAAACTATGCTCAGGACTCCTCAATTCATTTTTTAACGAGCTTGACACAAGACCAGGAACTATGCTCATCACGACAGTGTTCATTTTTTAATGAGGTTGACATAGGAACAAACTATCCTCGAATGCCTTGTTTCATTTTTAAAAAGAGTTTGACACAAGAAAACAAACCATCCTCAGACTCCTTGTTTCATGGGCCATACGAGAACATGACTCCCAAGAGATCTTCACTGGAGGGAGGGACCATGCTCTGGGAGGAAGACACATCAGTAGGCACTAATGACATATCGGGTTCCAATTCCCCCAGTACATGATGTACGAGGCCATTTGCATGATCATCAGCAAATGCGGATATGGAAAGGGTAGCCACATAATTAACCTATGGTGGGGAAGTCACTGCTTGCGAGCAAGGGCCGATAGGGGATGATGGCGGTACAGGAGGCATTGGGTGCCTAAATAATGACAATTGATCAATGGTCACCATTCTTCCGTCATGTGGGAAACAAACCACATGGAAAAGTGAAGAAACAATTGCCCCCATGACATAAATATAGTCACGGCCAAGGAGAAGACTGAAATCTAATGCGCCTTGGACAACCATCATGTCTATATAGACGGTTTTACCTCCCAAAGTGATAGGGAACTTTGGAAGGATAACAAAACTTTGACGAGTTCCTCCATCAAAAGCCAACAGATTCTGAGTGATAGGCACAATTTGTGGGAAGCCCAAAGCTTTCCAAGTAGTGGAAGGCATGAGACTAACAGATGCCCCTTCATCCAAGAGAGTGCCACGTACTGCCTTATTATAGGCATGTACTATAATCTAGAAAGGCACATAGGATGGAAGGTGAGATGCAATCAAGTGACTCTAGTCAAAGCAAACAACCAAACTACTTGGTGGGGTATCATATGATCGCCCCCATGCCCTACAAGAATAGAAGAAGGGTCCTCTTGATCAGTCGGGATAGAAGGGTTGTTCTTGGACTCGGGAGAATCCGATGATATGAGAAGAACATGAGCAGAAAGATCATGATGCTCTTCTAGAATAGGGGGAACAACTGGTGGTGAAACCCAAGTCGACACTTGTTTTGACCAATGGTTGGTCAGGAACAGGCTTAACATAGCCAGGCTCAGGAAGAGCTGAATGGGCCAGAGATGAATCTAAGTTAATCTCATTGTCAACATGGTGAGGGTCGGAAGAGAGCCTCTGATAACCAACTCCAAGTGGAGGTGAAGAAGCTGTAAGACTTTCCAAAATGGCGGAAGCTTTATCCATGAGCAGACAAAGGTGAAGGGGATGATTGCTATCACATAGTCTATAGGGGAATCAAATCTTCCCTTTCTTCTTACCACTTCCAGTTGAGGGTGTAACATCGACATGAGCTTCAAAGGATGATGAGGGATGAGCCAGATCGTGAGACCATGCTTCTAATATCCTAGGGATACCACGACAATCACGAAGAAGATGGTCACCCTTGCACAATTTACAAGGAAACTTAACCTTCCACGAAGGATCAAAAGGTTTTCCGACCTAAGATGTACTCGGAGCTATAGTTGCACGGGTGGCCTCGCACTTATCTAACTTCTTCTTCTTCATCTTCCTCTTCTTCTTCTTAGCCTCCCGGTTACTAGATATGGGAATTTCACTAGGCAAAGTAGGAGAGAAGGATGAAGAAACTGGGGAAGAAGGAAAAGGCTCAACCCTAGAATCATCATGTCATAATTCAAATGAAGGAGACGAAATAACATGAGTCATGATGCTCAGGACCTCCGGGGTTGAAAACAACCAAACAGGCAAATCAATGGTTAACCCTAGCAAAGACAATGTTGCCATATACGGAGCACTAGAATTTCCAAAAGAAGGAAAAGGACCAGGATTCCCATCCGAGGGAAGACATTAACTAGTGGACTCTAGAAATTTTTCCATTGGGATCAACTTGAAAGGAACTCTAACTGTAACCAGGAATATTTCGTGGGCAGTAAATTTTATGACATAGGAACAAAACTTGACCTTTTCATGTTTTAAGAGTCGAGAAAAGGACGAAAAGGTGACTCTATCTCTTTCGAGCTTTAATGAGCCTAAAAGGACAAGTGCTCAGATGATCCTTTTCTTTTAAGGAGTCGAAAAGGAACAAAAGTGACTACTCTGGAGTACTAGACAAGAGGTTTACCAGACAAACCAAAAAACTACATATACACCTTGGTGATCAAATGAAAGAGAAATGACCAAGGACTTTCCATACGACAATCAATCTTCCTTAATGTTGTGTTCGGTGCGTTACGACCCATAAGGCGGCAGACTTGGCTTCCTATGGATGATAGGATGATAACCTAGTGGGGTCCCCCAATAGATACTCGATGGTACAGGGAGCACAAGTCCGTACTAGCAGATATTGAATCACAGAAGGAGGAACCACCCAACCTTAGCGAAAACAATAGTGACTAGGTTTAACGACACCGGAGCATGTCTCTAGCCTAGACCTCTAGATAAATGTGTGTTATGTTCCAATGCGTTGTTATTTCATTCAATAGATTTTAAGAGTTAATCTTGGATTAAGTTTGAGTTTTCAGGCCCTACCGAATATATTCCAGCGATTCCTAGGATGCAACTACAATGGGTAAAAGACCATTCTTTTCGATGAACAACTACCTAAATGAGGGTAAGGAGTTCATTTCCAAGTGAACGCAAACCAAGGCAAGAAAATGCAAGCACTAAGAAACGCAATGCATCAATACACTTATCTCACAACTACTAATGAAAGATGTGAATTTTGATTTCTAATTTCTCAATCATGAAAATTCAGTAATGCAAATGCGCTTTCACTTTTGTATGCTGTATGAGTGCAATATTTTTTATTTTTGGAATTTTAACGGCAAACAAGTGTAAACCTGACTAATCCAAACAAATGTGATCTATGTTTGATAGCATGGAAATCAAATCACTATGAGGAACTGGTTCAATAACCAAACACTAGAGACCAATCAGAAAGAAGACAAGCATTAAATCAACCTCAAACAAATCAATCATAGGGTTGTGGACAAATCTTGGATGGACAAGTAACCCAAATAAACAACTTCTTGATGAAACCTTTAACAGAGCTAGGTCACACGGTCTGAAAACACAAGACTCACTAAATGAAACCAAGGAGCAATTTCCTTAACCAAATACAGCCAAAACAAATTGACAGCAGGGGACAAGGAGCACTGGTTGATTCAGGAGGTAAAGTTGTAAAAAAAAACTTTTATAGGAATCGTCGCAGGGCTCAAACTAGTAACCTAAGACAAAAGGAAAATCATCGCAAGCACAAAGCTAGCAACTGGACAATGTCATCGCAAGTGTACACTTGTCTTCTGCGACGGTCTGATTTCAGGAATCATCACAACTATATGATGGGATATCGACGACGTGCAGGTTAACCAAAGAGGACAGGTGCGACGTTGTCGTGGCTATTAAGCTATAAACAATGACGATCTCAATTAAGAGAAAAAATAAGAAAAAAACATCTGAAGGACACCAGACTAATCTTGCAGACAGTGGGAGGGACTACCAAATTGACTCAAGTAACCCAGAACAATGATGGCTCAACCCCAAAAACAAGAGACACTATGTAATTCAATTGAAAAAAAATCAAGAGAAAAACAAGAAACAACACTCAAAGGAATCCCCAGTATGGTCGCCAACTTGTGATGTAGGAAATGTTTCCTTTGTGAATAGAGGCAACCCCTCTAGCCCTAGAGTGGGTCTAGTCACAGCAAGATAAAACAATAGTTAATTTCCTTAAACAATCATTGTTGAAAGAGCCTACCTCAAACCGGTGTTCGATGGAGCTTTCGTTGCACCACTTCAGCTATCGTTTCCTTTTCCTCGATGAGCAATTCACCTGAAACAACACAAGAGAAAAACAGAATATCTAACAGAGCACAACAATGATCTATTTAATTATAGAGTCAAGGAACCATAATCTATCAAGTATAATTCACACAAGACATAGGAAATCACCATTGATTGTGTTAAAATGAATAAAGGCAAAGCTTACAACCAAGAATTGATGTCGAAAGCTTCCTCGAGGGGTCCAGTCGGTATGTTTCTTGAAGCATTCACTCTCAAAAAGGGTCTCCCAAGAGGTTAATAACTCTCTCTCTCTCACTCAAAAGCACTAGTACAATGCTTAAGGCAATCCACGACCAATTTCTAAACTATCAGTAATTCACACTGCAAACTATCAGCAATTCACACTGCAAACTATCAAACTCACACCAAAGCTAGCTAATTTGATCAATCCAAAAACTAGCTGATCATAGCAGTAGGGAGTGTTTTTATAAGAGGAGGAGCCTCCATAAAATGAGGGAGAGGGAGCTTATCCTCAAGGGAGGTTTCTCAAAAGGTGGAGCCACCATCCCAGAGGAGGAAAGGCGAACTCCCTTGACCCAAAAACCAGTTCGAAAACCACCCAGAAGCATTATGTTTGAACTAATTTGCCATATTTGGATCGTCGCAAGTCATACACCATGGCTCAGCAACGAAGTTGCAAGGAAGTAGTGTATTTAGAGCCATCATCACAAGAAATATCTTGAGGACTTGCGCCGAGCCTTAAAATTAGACCGTCGCAAGGAACATATGTAACCTTGTGACAACGCCATGACATTATAGTTCATTACAGAGAATCGTCACAGGTAGAATGAGGCTTAATTGTGACGATGCAGAAAAATGGGTAAAAAGGTTCAACCTTCAAGATTAAAGAGCACTTGTTTTTCTTCTTGAATGAGTGGGAAGATGTGAACACATTTATTTGATGTATGACACGACGAAGATGTCGCTCAAACACTGACTTTATTTGAGATCAAGGGATATGAGGCTAGTGACAAATTACTGTGTAACACAATGGCTCTTAGATGCTATGTGGAATGTCAAAGATGCATGGTTGATGTTAGGAATGAGCTCTACAGTGCCCAGTTCATGAGTTTTGATAAAATTGAAGATGTGACACGCATGCCACAAATCTAGGGAGAGAGAAACTTGGTGGGATGTTTTCGAGATGATCCCCGCATGCAACCTCCAACTGCTAAAAGTAGATCCCTGAATCAAGGGATGCCTTTGCATGTTGCCTTGAGAGAAGTATCCCATGCATAAAAATCAGTTTTGCTCGACCCGGGAGGGAACCGGTCAACTCAACTACACATGCAAGAGACTGCTCAACCACTGGGAGAAAATGTGCATTTCTGGAAGGGAGATGGGATGGATGCCCAGGAGATTTGGTAACTGTTGCCCAGGATTGTGCAATTCCTGGGATTAGCAACCCTACTGGGAGGAATTGCAAAATTTTCTAGATGAAGCTTGACTAGCATAATTACGCAATTCTAGAGCCTAGCAGGCTGCCAAACAAAATTGTGCAATTTCTGGAGGGAAGGAAGGTTTCCCTCCAGAATTACGCAATTTCTTGAGGGAGTTTCTCAGCGTGTAGCTGGACCATATCTAAAGGAACAGTCTGTGAGGGGAATGCAACAAGCTCTGATGGACAGGCTGTCATTCTGCAAGAAAATCACTGAAGCTTGTGTACTTGTCAAAGCAAGACATGCTGCTATGAAAAGTTGGTAGGGAGGCTCCAAAATGAAGATAAGGAAAAATTTTGGAGGGTGGTTGTGGCCACTACAACAAGGCATCCAAGCCAAACACAAAATTGGTTTATGAGACCCTCTTGTTTGTGGGACAAGGGACCCACCTCCGCACAATGATTTGACAACTAAGTCTATGGAGGCATACATACTCTACCCCCTCTAGTTTTGACCCTATAACCTCTTAAAAGGAAACACATACTCTTAACCATTAGACCCGCTCAAATTGTATATATCTACTTGTTTCTATATTAAATTGTAAATAATATATTTTACCATAATTATAAATATATATATTTTTTAAATTATTAATAATTAATAACACGTATTTTATATAATAATTAATCATTTTTTAATATACTATCACATTTATTTTTCTAAACTAAATATACATTTACCTCACTATAAATATTTAGTTCTATTTTTATAATATTAATAATATAGGTCAAAATGTTTTATTTTAATATTATTATGAAATTAGAAATTTTGAGAATTTGCTTAATCCACTTCAAATTTGTTGAGATGATTTTATTTTTTAGACTAAAATTGTATAAAATAAAGTATAATACCGATGAAAATAATACAAAATAGTTAAAAATATGCCAACATTCACTCAATATATTAATATTCAATATATATATAGATATATTATTTGTTTCATTTATTAAAATATAAAAATAAAATAGTATATAAATGTATATCCAAATTATTAAAAATAATGTTGAATTTATATAAGAAATGGTATTATATACTTAAACTCTTGAGTGTAGTTCAATTGGTGATGGTCGTGAAAATGAAATTTCATATGCAAAGAGATTTGAGGTTCAAATCCCCTGATTCACTTGTCCCTATAGAAGGGGTGCAGGTAAGTGCCTAGGTGTTAATTAGTTGAGCTTGATTATGAAACCAGACTTAGGAAAGGAAAAGGGCTAGCTTAGAGATTAGGGGGATTATTAAGCACCATAAAATAAGTCAATAATTGGGTTAGTGCCTTTTCATCTTTTCCATTGAATACCATTTTACTCTTATCCAAGGGACAAGATGAAAATGCAATGAACCAATGCACTTCAATTGGTTATGGCCGTGAAGATGAAGTGTTATGTGCAAGGAGGATTGAGGTCCAAATCCCCTTAATTCACATGTTCATGCAAAGAGGTTCATATGTCGGCACCTAGAGGTTATAATGATAGCACAATTGTGGCACGCAAGTACAAGACAAAAAACTAGTTACTAATTCCTCTAGTTACAATAAAATGGTATTATATATTTAACATCTATCCTTATTTATGAAACAAATAGATTTCAATAATTTTACTTTTTCAAATATAACAAAACCATTAATTAATATATTGTAATTAATATTAATATAATAATTAATCAAATACATAATAAATTATGGATCATTGCAATCAAAAACCATTTTCTAACTCTGCAACTGCTCTATGGTGCTCTAAAACCCTAATTCTATGCTTATGGTGGCGCACCTTTAATTGATTCACAATGACATTGGGCCCCGAGGGGTGCCTACCCTCCTTATGACAAGTAATTTTCCTTTTATGTCATGATTTCATCCCTCAAAAGCAACCTATTGGTTCCTGGATTGTCCCAACGACGAAGAACAACCTAGAAAGACATTCATTGAGGGTTAAAATCCTCCCCTTTCAAGAAGAAGGGTCGGCCTCCCTTTACCTTAGGGGATATTCCTTGTGTTTAATATATTATCAAAAATATTTTCTATTTCAGCAAAAAAATAGGTCTAGGATATGATCTAAAAGTGTGTCGTTAAAAGAAAGAGTGTTTGAGCTCTGGGGAAGGGAATTTATAATAATTAAAAAATAAACAATTACAATTAAAACCTTAAGTATGAAATAAGAAAATGACAGAACACAAATTATAAATGAATATGACAACATTAAGGAAACAAAAAGAAAAGTAAATGAAGCATTAGTTGTACTTGAATCCTTATTTACAAATTACTAACTACTCATGATGATGAAAAATAATGAAATAGTTTAATATGAAGTATTATTACATTTCATTCTCCCTCAAAAGACAGACATTAAGAACATGTTCATTTCCTAATAATATGAAACCAAAAAAGAAACAAATCCTCTAACTGTTGTGATAAAATAGTGTTAATCAAAAAATACTAAATTTCTAACAGATATATGGGTTAAGCACACAAATTATTTAACTATAACAACAGAAGATAAGAAAATGAAGTGTACATTGATATTATATATATATATGAATTATTGTTATAAAACTATTAACAATGAATATTTTTTTAGATAATTAAACAATACACCATACAAATATCCCAACTCTAATATATCTAATAATATTTATATCTAAAAGGTAATACAATATAAAAAATTAATCAGGTCTATTTTGTAAACTACAAACTAAATCAGTGTATGCGCTTACCAAACAAAATGGAAATGAAAAGAAACACTGAAAAAGTGTTGTTTTCAGATTTCATAACAAAAGGTTATAAAAGCATCAACGATGGGTCTATGCAGTGAGTGTAGCCAGACCATCGAGAATCATAAGTATCTTCTCGCCTTGAAAGTTATCTTCCTATCCTATTTCTTACATAGTTACCAAATTCGCCCAAATTGGGCTAACAAATTTGAAAATTCGCCTATTCGATACGAATACCATATTATTTGATGAAATTTGATTCGGTTTTCAACGATGGTTAAATGAAAAATTAAATGCGTCAAAATTTGTGGTTGGTGATTTACGTAGATGGAGCAGATTGTTCATTCACTACGAGAGAATGTGAATGGTGGAACAAATAGTGGTAGAATAGTGGTAGGATGGTATCGGGGCTGAAGGAAAGAAACTGGAAAATCGGAGTGGAATAGGAAAGTTTATAATTTATAATTTTATTATTGTTATCTGTTATACTGAATTCGTAACAGTTTGTTAATTTGTAATAGATGTTAATTTTGTGATCACTAATTTTATGGAATTTCAGATATTTTTAAAAATGTTTATATTTATTACTAAGGATTTTCGATAAATCAATTTTAAAATTAGAAAAATATTTTAGATTTAAATTTAGAAATAATGAAGTATTGAAGGGAAGTGAAGTTTTTTTTAGTGAATTGTATTTGTAAAGTTATTATATTATCTAATTTATTAGATTTTATTCAAAATTCAAAACTAATTTTAAAAAAAAAAAGGCTGAAAATATCACGTTACAACAAGACATTTTGTAAAATGATAATTTTTAAGATGTATAGTGTCGAATTTTTTTCAAATTAAAAATTTTATGTTCGAATTTTCATCGTATCGTATCGAATTCGAATCCAAGTTCGAATTCGAACTTGGTAACTATGGTTTCTCACATGAGAATTAAAGATTTTTATACGGAAAGTTCGAATAAATGTTTGGATAACCATCCCTTAACTAGTTAGTTAAATGAAAAAAAAAATGATTTCAAAATCATCTTTAAAAAAGTTTTGTTTCTCATTGATAGTTGAAAACATGAATTATTTTTTTGTTTGGCATGGACTAGAGTTATCCTCATTAATTCTTTATCATATTGATTTTCATATTTAATTCGTGAAATTAATACCTTGCATGACATAAATAAGAGTTATTAATTAATTAATTAATTAATT
>APFE030744111.1:5100-17959 GCA_000404065.3 Pinus taeda
ATATCACATTGTTCCTTCGATGATCTTATTCCTCATAGGCTATTTTATAGAGCTCTTATATCCCATCATGTGCCTTAAAGCTGCATATCTCACAATCCCTAACTTAAATCAATGGAAATATGAAATTGTATGAACAACTATAGAATAATATCCAAGTATCCCAGACTAAAATGTGCCAAATACATAAAAGGGTGGTCCATGCCTGGGTATAAGAAAAATGTTTTTCTATACATGCAACAACCTTTATAACATGAGAAACACTTTATATAGAAAGGAGTGATGAGACTAGGGCTCCCCTAGATCATGTGTATTGGTAGATCCACCTAAAGGCCCTTGCATACCTACCCAAGCCATAAATCACCAACATGGTGTCAAATCAATGTCACCAAAAGATAGTCAGACAGGAATGTAAGAGAGGACTATCTCGAAGATGGGTATTCAAAAGACAATGTGATTGACCGCAAAGGGACTAGATATACCACCTAGGTTAAACACTTCACATAACTCATTCAAGCATGGCCCAATATAATGCATGAATACAACTAGGGCAACACTTTTGGATCAAGTAGTGAATTATGATTAAAATCAAATGTGTTAAAATATCCTCTAGTTACGCCTGGAGGTAAGGGGTTAACATGATCAGTACCTACACCTACACAAGTGCTTGCGATACATTACAAGAGCTTATTTATACCATGCCATTATAAAAATGAGAGTCATCTTGGAGAGGCCAACAAGCTAGATTTGAATATTGCCTTACAATTTTATAGGGTTACCTTTAGGAGTGAAGGTGACACCAACTCTCTAGGAAGGGAAAGACATGAACAAAATAAAGAGGAGAAAATGAGGGAGGCAGTTACATTGTTGATGCACCATTAAATACAAATAGGGAAATGCCCATGAAAAGAAATATGGGGCACCAAAGGTGGAAAAATTCTTGAAATACCTGTGCATTTTCAGCTATTTGAAACTATTGTTTACTTAACCGTAGCTTGCCTCCTTTGTAGCCTATTGAACCTTCGCTGATCTTATTCATTATAGGCTATTTTCAAGAGCTGCTATATACCATGATGTGCCTTAAATTTGCATATTTTACAAACCCTAACTTCAATAGATGGAAATATGAAACAACATGAACAACTATTTAATAATCTCAAAGATTCCTACAGTTAAGTGCGTCAAATACATAAGAAGGGAGTCCATGCTTAGGTATAAGATAAATTGTAATATTCCTAATGGAAAAATTAAGTGGATAACAATAACATAAGAGGAGTTTCCATGCTTGGGTATAAGATAAATGTTTCTCTATATATGCGACAACCTTTATAACATGAGAAACAATTTATATAGAAAGGAGTGATGGAACTAGGGCTCCCCTAGATCATGTGTATTGGTAGATCTACCCAAAGGCCCTTGCATACCTACCCAAGTCATAAACAACCAACATGGTGTCAAATTAATGTGACCAAAAGATAGTCAGATAGGAATGTAAGACAGGACTATCTTGAAGATGGGTATTCAAAAGACAATGTGATCGACCTCAAAGGGCCTAGATATACCACCTAGGTTAAGCAATTCACAGAACTCATTCAAGCATGGCCCAATATAATACATGAATACAACAAGGAGAACACTTTTGGCTCAAGTAGTTAATTATAATTTATGATTAAAATCAAATGTGTTAAAATATCCTTTAGTTATGCCATGGGACCCATGTGATTTTTGGGAAAGACTTGGGAAGGGAAAAGGGGCGAAATTTTTTGTTGGCATAGTGTGGGGGCCACCCACATGAGGAAATATGCACCACCTTAGAGGGAAGTTCGAATGACTAAGGAGGTAAAGTGAATTTCTAGTTGGAGGGCGGCCACATGGGAAAAGAGTCCCACAAATTATAAATATAAGAGGCTCAACCTCATTTGGCATCTTTTGGACATATTGAACTCACTCTTAGTTGCTCTAGCTGTGTAGCTGGGTCACCCACTATTTACCACGAGTTCTCCAAGAGGATAACTCACCCTCTCTTCGGTGGACCACGAATGCCACCCTAGTGAGGTTTCTTTCTATCATTCCGGGAGATTTCACGTGGATATTCAGAGCTCCCAACGCAGCCATCATTCAATCAGTGCGTACTCCAGAAAGACACAGTAGTGCAATATGCAGGAGATCATTCACTGGCCTCCCGGGGAGCAATTGCCGGAGGAGTTTTGGAGAAGGAAGTACAGGGGAAGACTAGCCTTTAGGAGGATTTTGGGAGCTGGAGATTTCCGTCTGGGAGCAGTGTGATTGCCAGCAATCAGGACCAGCGCAAGAATTCATCACTGGAAACACGTGGGGGATTCGTGGGTTAGTTGTGGAGAGAGTATTTTCTGGGAGAGATAAGGGGAAGTTTAGGGAAGATTATCTCAACCATTTTGCTATGTTTTGGAGGACTTATTATGGATTTACAGGCAGGCTGTATACTTCAGCAATTGGAGGAGGGTGCAAATCTTGGGAGGACGAATTTCCGAGGTCAAAACCAGGCAAAACACTTTTTGGGTTTTGGTGGGTTTTGGTTGAGGAGCTTGGTCTAATTTTGCGGAATTTTCCCAGCAAGTCTAGGGGGTCAAACAGGGATCCCAACTCAGCCAGAAGCTAGAGGAGCTAGGGAGAATTCGAGCCAAAATTTCGACGTCAACATTTGGCCAATTCCTTAGTGGGTTGTTCTGTGTATTTGGTGGAGAGGTACGAGTTAATTTCCCGAAATTTTCTGAGCATCGGAGGTGGGGTTTAGAGCATCATCTATGCAGCAGACAACACAGTTTGACTAGTGCAGCGCAGGGCATCATTGTAGTAGTGATTTGTGCCATCTGGGCTTGACATATTACCACCTGGGCTTGATCACGCTTGCCATTGAGGCAAGCCCAGGTGCACCACTTCCACATTATTGTACATTTCTCCTAGATTAAAATAACACGGCTCAGCCGTTGGTTATTCCTGGACATTTTATGGGTGTGCACTGAATGTTTCAATATTATGGTGCTGTTTTTATTGTTTGCTTTGCTTAGCACTATTTTTCCTAGTTTGAAACATTACAACTTCAAGCAATTGTTTTGGGATTTTCTTGGAAAATTATGAAAAAGTGACATATTTACCCTCACAAAATAGAGGGGAGTCACTTTCGATTGTTGATCATCATTCACTCACTTCTTATTCTCTAGAGGAAGGTACATTAGCTCTTATCTTACTTTTTGGATGTAATATGATCATTTATAGATCAAATTGTCTTGTGAAGGAGATTTTTGCATGGATAGACTTTTGGTATTCACGAAGTAATTCCTATTCGAAATGTGTAAGTTTATTGAAACATTTTCTTCCATTTTGCATGCTATATTTCTTAAATTAGGTCTTTTATGAATGCCATATTAACAAGTGCAATATATTTTCTTGAAAGCTTGATCCTTCATGGCATGTAAAATTTTTTTTACAAGAGTCCATCAAAGGAACTTGATCCATGCATCCTTTGACATCAAAATATTCCATATAGTGAAGTCACTAGTCATTTCTACTTGAAGAAATTCAATCTTTCACACTCTTCGTCCAAGGCCCTCAGTCATTGACCTTTTACTAATTGTCTCCACTGCCTAACTAGAAAAAGGCTCTAAACTAATAGGTGTTCATGATTATAAATCTTCCTTTCTTCTTTCATTTCATGGTAACCAGGGTTGGTTTGGGTTTAGCTTAAAATATACATTTAGCCACAATTTTATGTCCATATGTTATTGCCCTATTGGAAGGGATTGCATTTAATAAATAATAAAACGAAAAATATAGCATTAATTGAATATTTTAACCTTAAAATTAGGGCTGATGTCTTGGTATTTATTGTTGTCATATGCATTTTCAGCCATTTGAAACTATTGCTTACTTAACCCTCGCTTGCCTCATTCATATCCTATTGTTCCTTCGATGATCTTATTCCTTATAGGCTATTTTATAGAGCTCTTATATCCCATCATCTGCCTTAAATCTGCATATCTCACAAACCCTTACTTAAATCAATGGAAATATGAAATTGCATGAACAACTATAGAATAATCTCCAAGTATCCCAGGCTAAAATGTGCCAAATACATAAGAGGGCAGGCCATGCCTGGGTATAAGTTAAATGTTTCTCTATACATGCGACAACCTTTATAACATGAAAAACACTTTATATAGAAAGGAGTGATGAAACTAGGGCTCCCCTAGATCATGGGTATTGGTAGATCCACCTAAAGACCCTTGTATACCTACCCAAGTCATAAACGACCAACATGGTGTCAAATTAATGTCACCAAAAGCTAGTCAAATAGGAATGTAAGAGAGGACTATGTGATCGACCACAAAGGGTCTAGATATACTACCAAGGTCAAATAATTCATAGAACTCATTCCTCGCTAAGAGGGAGTGTTGATTTTTGGTAGCATTGAATGTGCTCTAAGCCTCAAAATTTGAAGGGAGGCTTGGACACATGTGTTCGAGAATACCTAGAAATCATTTTGGGAAATTCAACCCAGAGATAGTTTTATTAAAATAATTAATTATTTTTAATGGATGCCTAAGTTTAAACTTAGGAAATTGAAATAATTAAAGGGTATTAATAAAACTGAGGGCGAAACTTCTAGAAGAAGGAGATCGAGTCCAAATGATCCGAGCCATTGATTAAAATCTAATCAGGGCCATTGATTACTCAACTGGAAAACACAACAGAGAGATATCAAGGTATCGATTTTCTCAGAGAGGGCAGCCCAAAAGTTTCTAGAGAATCAATCGACGTGATTTATTGCAGTGAAGGGCAAGGATAGTAGACCGGAGGAACCTTTCTAGATTCGGGGATAGCAAGGCAGAGATGAGATTCAGTGCAGGAAGTCAGGGTGTGAGACTAGAAGGCCTCGAGATCAAATTGTCAGCCGAGGGATTGACGCAGAGCCCAGCCGGATTGACATAGTTCTGTGTAGGGTTGATGCAGAAGCTACCCAGAGGCAACGTAGGGCCAGTCGGCAAGCCCCTGATCCGAATCAAATCTCCCAGAACAGTGTGAGATTTCTCTCACTAACCTTTTTGCCAGTTTCTCTCTGTATCGAATAGCCAATTGGGCATCCAACAAATTGTATCTAGAAAACTACTGCTTAATAATACAAACCCTCAGCTGCTACAACGGTTTTCCCGCATTGGGTTTTCTGGGGACATTTGTCCAAAAATAACGGTGTCATGTGCTGTGTATTTCTTTCTTGCTCAGTTTCTTGTTTCCTCATTTAATTTACTTGGTGAAGGCCACAGTGTATTAGTTTCAATATTTGTTATAGGATGCAGTAAATAATTTGTTCAGTAATTTAACAAATAGAAGATACTTAATCAGTTGCTGCAGTAGAAATTTGGGTCTCCAAATTTTCCCAACACCAACTCTCTACCAAGGGAAAGAGTCAAACAAAAGCGATTGGAGAAAATAAGGGAGACAGTGACACTGTTGAAGCACCGTTGAACACAAATGGTGGCAATGCCCATGAAAAGAAAGTAAGGTCCTCAAAGGTGGAAGAGTTCTTGAAATACCTATGAATTTAGGAGGCAATAACGACAAAATGTATCTAACTATGGTGCAAGTGTTGGGAGGACTAGTGAAGTACCAACAAAGATGAGATCTAGAAAAACTAGCACAACAACAAATGCTACAAGATGCAGTACTAGGACGGAACAAGAAAGGGGATGAGTTTTGACGATGCTAGTGAGGTATCAATGAAGAAAGAAATCCTTAACACTAGTACATAGCTGGGGAAGGAAAGACAAAATGATAACGAGTCACCCGAGCTCTCCCACTTCATTAATGGGTTGCAACATAGACTACCCATCAAACCTTCTTCTTGGGAATTACACATATTCTCAATTGTTACTAATTCTTCTCAATGCCATGAATTTCTTAAACGCATAAGAATTATTTCCGCAAAGGTTCCATTTTCATAATTCAATTCAATGTAGCCATAGTATGATAGAAACAAGCCTAACTACCATGGAGAGAGAATATTAGCTAGTATATGAAAATATATGTCAAGATGTAATATAAGAAAACAATACTTGCACTTACCTAAGAGTTTTACATGCAATGCTAGAGCTATAACACCCTCCTCCCACCTTTACCCAAGCTAACCAATCCACCAGGGTAAAAATGTGATGAAGAGTTATTATGATATGATTCAACTCCCCAAGTATAGTTAAGTAAGTGGAATCGAATAAACGAAACCAAACTGACCTTCCTAAGGAACTACAAAACCTTCAAGAGCCAACCAACCCTCCAGGTATCTAATCCCTGAGAGAACTTGATGTTTTGTTGAACTAGATCCCTAGTCGCTCCTATAACAAGCCTTCTCTGCGACTGATACCCTCTAGTCGCTCCCATAGAAAAGTATCCATGCGACTGTGGCCTTTGTTAGGAAATTCTATACCAGCGACCCTGGATTCTGAGCCACTTTTTCAGGGCTAGAACTGAGGCCTCTACCTAGGACTTCATGAAACTTCCAGAAATGATAAATAACATTGAGAAAAGGCAAATAAGAAAAAAAAATGAACAAGGGCTTGATTAAGGCACTGATCTACCAAAATGTGATCACCAAAAATCACATTCTTTCACCTTCATCTAGATCCAGCTAAGTTGAGGCACCTAGGGCATCAATTTACCGACAAGCTAGCCCCCCAAAAAGTTTAATCTCCTAAGGTCTCCTACGCTGGTGTTTCCTCAAGCTCTCCTCCAATCTTGAAACCATTCCGTCGGTGGATTTGGGAGAAAATCCAAGCCCTAGCTGTGGGATCAAACTTTGCATTAGCATCCTCAAGGATGATACCTCATAGGATCAGACCAACACCTTCAAGTGAAAATTATTTCTTTGATCCTCTCCCCACCATTGGATAGGCAGATCAATGGCCACAAGCACATGGAGTTGTGCATTAGTTAACATAGTTAAAAACCATGCAAGTCTCAAATCAATCCACTGTGTCCTCAACAAATTAATGGTCAGATGAAGGAAATGATGCTTGATGTTTAACCAGTCCAAGCATACCAATAGGATTATGACACGTGGCAAGGTTATATTAGTAGACGATGTTAGCATGTCGACGAGGAGCCAACCGAGGCTGCCACTTGTCAGACAAAAATAGAAATTTCACTATCTAATGAGCATGTTTTGGGTGACATGTGGCCCCCTCTAGGTATGCCACGTGGTTGTTGTGACATTGTCGATGGCATTAGCATTTTGACACTCAACGATTCTTGGGTCTAAGTCATATGGGCATGGTCTTATGGCTTATGGAAATGTTGGCTCTGGGTTTAAAAAGTTAGTCTTATGGTTGATTGGGACAACCATGTGACCATAACAAGTCATGCGACTACGAGTTGAATGCAATGGAGGAGCGAAGACACATATTCGATCGAACAATGAACAAGTTTGATATGTTAACTATTTGTGAAAAGTTCGGTACAATGATCTGATTGTTTGGTTTGAAATCAATGTAATACATGACATGGTTAGGAGTGGTTTTGGTTCTTTTCTAGTCATTGTGGAATTTTGGCTATGAATTCGTAATGGAGATCTGGTCATGTCAACTCGTTGGAGTGAGGGGCACCTATAAACCATTTCATCACTCGCTTGATGCAAATTGATCATTCTTGGAGGTTAATCATTTTGGAGAGTTTTTATTCCCACAAGTATGGGTTATTTTGGCATTTTTACTATGCTTTTGAGCTATCTCAAGATTGGCTAACATATTTGTATACTTATGTAATGTCCCTTCCGAAATTAAATTGTTACAGGTTTATTTATTCTACAATTTTGACAATTTGGGAGGCCATGGGACCCATGTGATTTTTGGGAAAGACCTGGGAAGGGAAAAGGGGCATAAATGTTTTGTTGGCATAGTGTGGGGGCCACCCACATGAGGAAATACGCACCAACTTAGAGGAAAGTTCGAATGACTAAGGAGGGAAAGTGAAATTGGTAGTTGGAGGGGGCCCACGAATTATAAATAGAGGAGGCTCAGCCTCATTTGGCATCTTTTGGACATATTGAACTCACTCTTAGTTGCACTAGTTGTGTAGCTAGGCCACTCGCTGTTTAGCACGAGTTCTCGAAGCGGATAACTCACCCTCTCTTCGATGGACCACGAGTGCCACCCTAGTGAGGTTTCTCTCTATCATTCTGGGAGATTGAAGGTGGATATTCAGAGCTCCCAATGCAGCCATCATTCAGTTAGTGCGTACTCCAGAAAGACACAGTAGTGGAATACATAGGAGATCATTCAGTGGCCTTCCGGGGAGCAATTGTTGGAGGAGTTTTGGAGAAGGAAGTACAGGGGAAGACTAGCGTTTAGGAGGGTTTTGGGAGTTGGAGATTTCTATTTGGCAGCTGTGTGATTGCATGTACTAAGGACCAGCATAGGAATTCATCACTGGGTACACGTGGGGGATTCGTGGGTCAGTTGTGGAGCGAGTATTTGTCGGGAGAGATAAGGGGATGTTCGCGGAAGATTATCTCAACCATTTTGGCGTGTTTTGGAGGGCTTATTATGGATTTACAGGCAGGTCATACACTTCAGCAATTGGAGGAGGGCGCAACTCTTGGGACGACAAATTTCCGAGGTCAAAACCAAGCCAAACACTTCCTGGGTTTTGGTTGAGGAGCTTGGGGCTAATTTTGCAGAATTTTTCTGGTAGATCTGGGTGGTCAATCAGGTATCCCAACTCAGCCAGAATCTAGAGGAGCTACGGAGAATTCGAGAAAAAATTTCTACATCAGCATTTGGCCAATTCCTTCGTGGGTTGTTCTATGTATTTGGTGGAGAGGCTCGAGTTAATTTCCTAGAATTTTCTGAGCATCGGAGGTGGGGTTTCCAGTAGCATCTGTGCAGCAGGCAACACAGTTTCACTAGTGCAGCGCAGGGAATCATTGTAGCAGTGATTTGTGCCATTTGGGCTTGACATATTACCACTTAGGCTTGATCACACTTGCCATTGATGCAAGCCCATGTGCACCATTTCCACATTATTGTACTTTTCTCCCAGATTATACTAAAATGGCTCAGTCATTGGTTATTCTTGGACATTTTATGGGTGTGCACTGAATGTTTCAATATTATGGTGTTGTTTTTATTGTTTGCTTTGCATAGCACTATTTTTCCTAGTTTGAAACACTACAACATCAACCAATTTGTTTTGGGATTTTCTTTGTAAAATTATGAAAATGTGACATATTTACACTCACAAAATAGAGGGAAGTCACTTTCGATTGTTGATCATCATTCACTCACTTCTTCTTCTCTAGAGGAGGGTACATTAGCTCTTATCTTTCTTTTTGGACGTAATATGATCATTTATAGATCGAGTTGTCTTGTGAAGGAGATTTTTGCATGGACGAACTTTTGGTATTCACAAAGTGATTCCTATTGGAAACGTGTAAGTTTATTGTCACATTTTCTTCCATTTTGCTTGCTATATTTCTGAAATTAGGTCTTCTATGAATGCCATATTAACAAGTGCAATATATTTTCTTGAAATCTTGATCCTTGATGGCATGTAAAAAAAATTTTGCAAGAGTCCATCAAAGGAACTTGATTCATGCATCCTTTGACATCAAAATATTCCATATAGTGAAGTCACTATTCATTTCTAATTGAAGAAATTCAATCTTCCACCCTCTTCATCCAAGGTCCTCTTTCATTGACCTTTCACTAATTGTCTCCATTGCCTAACTAGATAAAGGCTCTAAACTAATAGGTGTTCATGATTATAATTCTTCCTTTCTTCTTTAATTTCATGGTAACTAGGGTTGGTTTGGGTTTAGCTTAAAATATACATTTAACCACAATTTTATGTCCATACATTATTGCCCTATTGGAAGGGATTGCTTTTAACAAATAATAAAAGGGAAAATCTAGCATTAATTGAATATTTTAACCTTAAAATTAGGCTTGATGTCTTGGTATTTATTGTTGTCATATGCATTTTCAGCCATTTGAACTATTGTTTACTTAAACTTAGCTTGCCTCGTTCATATCCTATTGTTCCTTTGATGATCTTATTCCTTATAGGTTATTTTCTAGAGCTCTTATATCCCATCGTGTGCCTTAAATCTACATATCTCACAAACCCTAACTTAAATCAATGGAAATATGAAATTTCATGAACAACTATAGAATATTCTCCAAGTATCCCAGACTAAAATGTATGAAATACATAAGAGGCCAGTCCATGCCTGGGTATAAGAAAATGCTTTTCTATACATGCGACAACCTTCATAACATGAGAAACACTTTATATGGAAAGGAGTGATGAGACTAGGGCTCCCCTAGATCGTGTGTATTGGTAGATCCACCTAAAGGCCCTTGCATTCCTACCCAAGCCATAAACAACCAACATGGTGTCAAATCAATGTCACCAAAAGATAGATAAGAATGTAAGAGAGGACTATCTTGAAGATGGGTATTCAAAATACAATGTGATCGACTGCAAAGGGACTAGATATACCACCTAGGTTAAACACTTCACAGAACTCATTCAAGCATGGCCCAATATAATACATGAATACAACGAGGGCAACACTTTTGGATCAAGTACTAAATTATGATTAAAACCAAATGTGTTAAAATATCCTCTAGTTACGCCTAGGGGTAAGGGGTTAACATGATCAATACCTACACTTACACAAGCGCTTGCGATACACTACAAGAGCTTATTTATACCATGCCATTATAAATATGAGAGTCATCTTGGAGAGGCCAACAAGCTAGATTTGAATATTGCCTCACCATTTTATATGGTTACCTTTAGGAGTGAAGGTGACACCAACTCTCTAGGAAGGGCAAGAGATGAACAAAAGAAAGAGGAGAAAATGAGGGAGGCAGTGACATTGTTGATGCACCATTAAATACAAATAGTGGAAATGCCCATGCAAAGAAAGATAGGGCATCAAAGGTGGAAGAATTCTTGAAATACCTGTGCGTTTTCAGCTATTTGAAACTATTGTTTACTTAACCCTAGCTTGCCTCCTTCATAGCCTATTGTTCCTTTGCTGATCTTATTCATTATAGGTTATTTTCAAGAGCTGCTATATACCATAGTGTGGCTTAAATTTGCATCTTTTACAAACCCTACCTTAAATCGATGGAAATATGAAACTACATGAGCAACTATTTAATAATCTCAAAGAATCCTATAGTTAAATGTGTCAATTACATAAGAAGGGAGTCCATGCTTTGGTATAAGATAAATTGTAATATTCCTAATGGAAAAATTAAGTGGATAACAATAACATAAGAGGAGGGTCCATGCCTGAGTATAAGATAAATATTTCTCTATACATGCGGCAACCTTTATAACATGAGAAACACTTTATCTGGAAAGGAGTGATGAAACTAGGGCTCCCCTAGATCATGTGTATTGGTAGATCTACCTAAAGACCCTTGCATACCTACCCGTAACCCAAGTCATAAACAACCAACATGGTGTCAAATTAATGTGACCAAAACATAGTCAGATAGGAAGGTAAGAAAGGACTATCTTGAAGATGGGTATTCAAAAGACAACGTGATCGATCTCAAAGGGCCTAGATATACCACCTAGGTTAAACACTTCACAGAAATCATTCAAGCATGGCCCAATATAATACATGAATACAACAAGGAGAGCACTTTTCGCTGAAGTAGTGAATTATGATTAAAATCAAATGTGTTAAAATATCCTTTAGTTACACCTAGAGGTAAGGGGTTAACATGATCAATACCTACACTTACACAAGTGCTTGCGATACATTAGAAGAGCTTATTTATACCACGTCATTATAAAATTGAGACTCATCTTGGAGATGCCAATAAGCTAGATTTGAATATTTCCTCACAATTTTATATGGTTACCTTGTGGAGTGAAGGTGACACCAACTCTCTAGGAAGGGCAAGGGATGAAAAAAAGAAAGGGGAGAAAATAAGAGAAGCAGTGACACTGTTGATGCATCATTAAAGACAAACGGTGGAAATTCCCATGCAAAGAAAAAAGGGCATCCAAGGTGGAAGAATTCTTGAAATACCTGTGCATTTTTGTTAAATTTAGGTATGTTCTATGCTAGAGCAATTTATTTCTTTTTTCACAGTTAGCTCAACATCTTTTCCAGATTAGCAATCACATTAGCATTAAAGTAAACTACAGATAGAACATAAATATAAATCGTAGAAGACAAGCCAAGGCAAGAGGATCAATGTTACGTGGGACCGAGCGAAGCGGGAAGCGGAGCGACCATTTTCAAAAGCTCCGTTGGGAGCGAATCCGGAAGCGATTTTTAAAAATATAATATATTTTTAAAATATTTTTTTAATTTTTGATACATATATGTCAACAAAAACATGTAGAATGATGAATTAGACATAGAAAACATACAAAAACATAGATTGATCATTGAACCATATCACATCAATCATCTAGAAATTATAATCGTCATCAACCATGTCCAGAAGATAGTAATTTTACACATATTACAACTGCAACATATTGAGTCTCATGAATCATGATTCATCACATTCAATCTTAAAGTTTCAACTTCATGTTTTTAAAATTGAAATTCAATAGCATTTATCATCATTGATCACCAAAGTTGTACAGTACTTGTAAGCTAAGTTAACCATTACAAGAAATAATATCTTAGATATTTCTAAGTCCTAACTTCTAACTGTTAACATGAAATGAAATGTTATAAAATGAAACATGAATAATGAAATGAAATGAAACAACTTTAGTCTCTCACGAAGCATCATATTCATAATTCACAATCATTACCAATGAGTTATAATTGCCAACTTCAAACTTCAAATTT
>APFE030744114.1:5697-76282 GCA_000404065.3 Pinus taeda
TGTGAGACAACATGGCTTGAGAAATACAACACTGGCACTCGATCCATTGTGATGAGACCAACTCTTTGACACGCTTTTGATGGTGAAGGTGGTGAGCTGATGCCAAGCTTGGTCATTCATGATGGTGTGTATGCACCTCATGGTGACATCTTGCTGAAGCGAACTCTTGTCTCCGTTGCAACTGGTGTATTGGTTTGGCCCCTTCATCCAACTCGTATGCTAACATGCGCATGGTCTTCTTGGGTACGGTTGAACCAGAAACACTGATGCATTGTATCCATGTTGATCTTCAAGTGTTTGTAGGTGGTCATGCACATCAACTTGCTGAAGTACATGTTCAGCCCCAGTTGGACTTGCTTCTTGTATTCGCCTTGGTGAGTGTGTTGAATGGGTTGGATTGCATGCGTGCGCTCAATGACATTCATGCTTCTAAATCCCTTGCATGCGATCAACAACACTGCTCACCATGTCTACTTTGAGTTAGTCACTGGGATGGATCCTTAACTTGTGCAGGTGCAGTTTCATCCGTGAGTGCATGTTGCACCCACTGCTATTCCTATTCTTTTTGAAACTCATTCGTTTGTCTGTGTAACTTCATGTTCTTCCCGAGTTGCTACTTCAACACATTTAACTCCTTCTTTGTTCCATCTTCTACCTTCGCACGATCTTCATGTCGCGCCATCACTTCATAGCTGGAGTCTCCAAAGTTTCTTTCATCATCAATGGACCTGCTTGAGCTTGCAACCTTGTTCTGCCTCTATGTTGTCAACAACCCTCCTCTTGCATTTGTTTCATTTGGGACAATGTCTTCAACTACTGTTCATGATGCTGCTCACTGTGATGTTACTGCTATCATATATTGATGTCCTTGTCTATGAACAACTTGATGTCTTCATGGGTAGGCATGTCCATGGACACTTGATCGACTGTATCCCCAAGTGTGCTCTGAATGGTGTCTTTGTCTCTAATCTCCTAGAAACCATTGTACCTGTACTGTTGAGAGGTAGATGAACACCTGGGATACCTGGAGATATGGCAACACTCATGGCAAGCAATCTGCCAGTCAAAAACCAAAATGAACATGAGAACTAACTTGCAACATACCTAGGTGCATGATCATGAAGGTTGTGCAATTTAGGAGGGAGGTCGGGAGATTGACTGCCAAGACTATACAAGGCACAGTCTAGGCTGCTGGGAGATTGACTGACTACTGGAACTGCACAATGCACAATCCAGTCTAGCTGTTGACTGTTGGGATTGTGGAATGCACAGTTCTCGTTGGGAAGGACTGTTGGCCTATGGATAGATTTGCGCAATTTCTCGCTTCAAACATCCACTGTCCTCCAGAAATGTGCAAAATATCCTTGGAGGCCAGTGCTTGGCAGGAATGTGCAAATATGGAGAGGGTGGTGAGCCTTGCTTTCCCAGTTTGCACAATGAAACCTTGGTGGAGGAAAAGCCCAGGCGAAGGTTAGCGCGAATCACAAACGGGCAACTGAAAGCAAGTAAGTTAGTGAATGCATGGCGACACTAAGTGATATGGGTGAGGCAGTTCCTCATTTGGGTGAACATCTATGCAAAACAATTTCCTTGGATTGGTCCTTTGTTTTGTGGTTTGGGGATGACTTTCACTTGCTTTGGATTTTCAGATCCAAAGTCTCACTTTTTCTATTTTAACTTCTACTCAATCTTGACAATGTAACGATACGCTGTGGCGAGCGAGGAAATGTCCAAGAACTTCATATCAATCTGGATGTACTTGTGTAGACAACCACGGTACTTGAGCACCAAATGCTACTCAGTATCCTTGATATCTAGCTTCATGTGAAGCGTATGGAAAGTATTTGTGAACTTTGGCACATCTTGGTCCCTTCCCTGCTATAGCGTGGTCCACTTTATGTATTTGTCTTCATAGCTCCCGATAGGGTAATATTGTTCCTTGATGGTGTCTCAAAAAGAATTCCAAGTGGGTGTGGCTAAAAACAATGAGGACTCACTCTTGTCCTTTTGTTCACAGTAGGCTTCCCACCAATCCTTGACATGTGGGGTGGCTTTAAGAAGTGCAAAAGTAATATTTTCCCGATTGGAAAAGTCATGAACTAAAAAATATCCTTCCAATATATTTAACCAATTATATGTGGTGTCTGCATCTATGAGGCCTTCGAATATGGGAATATCAAAGTTAACTTGTACCTTAAAAGGAGTGGCGCATTTAGAGTGGCTACTGGATGAAGATGCATTGCTTGTGGGTAGCTGTCAAAGGATTTGGGCAAAGTTATCCATCATCATGTTATTTTGTCGCTCGAGGGCTTCCTTGAGCAACATTTTGAAAGGATCTCCTACCCCTCGTATTTTGTTTCTTCTACCATGGGAGGTCATCGAGTTTTGCAAGGCTGATATTGCAATGTTTCAACTAGATCAAGCCCTAACTCCTTATACCTTGACCTCGTTGGGGACATGCATAGAAAAATAGATAAAGTGTAGGCCACTCTGATACCACTGGTTTGAACATAAACATGAATGCAACAACTTATAGATATAATGTTAAACAGAAAGATGTAGCAGAAAAAAAACTTCATTTCAATAATAGAAAAATATTGAACTATGCTTACAAACATAATGGAAAAAAGATAGCTCAGGCGATGGTAGCTTATCTCTGAGAAGAGATGTGGCGGCTGTTGACAAATCTAAGGGCTTGATATGTTAATGATTTCTCTATCTTAGATAACTTCTTGTGAAGTATTTTTATCCTTTTACTTATTCAAACAAGATATTTTCATATGTGTATGTTTATTAACTTCATCAACTAGCTATCATGCATAATAAGAAAAAGAACAATAACATAAGATATAGGCAGCAGCCAGGGTAAAACCTCTCCAACCTGAGAGAAAAACCATGGTAATTATTCTTATAGAATCTTCACTTGACAAAATTTAAAAGGCCCATACAAAGACCCTTTAACCAAAGTGTCTCCAAGATCAAGGCTAGAACCTTCTGCTACTACTGTCCTCTGACATGCTGTACCATAGATCAGATCTGCAACTATAGATGGAAGGATTAGCTTCCCTCTCCCTTCCTTCTTCTTCCAAGCTTCACCTGTCCAAAATACCTCACTTGTCAAGTTTGTTGTCCTCAATGCTTTCCTTTAGACAAGATGATATGCTTCCTTGATGTGAACTATTCAACAACCCTAGCAGTAGACCCTAAGATGTCACTGTCTTCACACATGTGAGTGAGCTACTTGATCTTGTAGCCTCCTCCTTACCTCTCTATGCTTGGAGCTTCCTTCTAGACCAACAACTGAACTCTTTAGGCCTCAAATGAACCCTTTTCATGAAGATGACCTAGGACTGTAATGAAATCCTAATTGTGACATGTTCCTTCATATGTCTGAGAGGTTTAGGGATCTTCTAGCCCTCCTAAACCTTTGCTATACTTTTCTATGCTCTTAAAACAAATATTCCCTTCAAATAGACCCAAGATCAAACTCTTTCATTGCTAATGAAAACATATAAGATGATGCCCTAGCCTCATAAGTGTGGACATATTTCCTGCGGTTATAGATGGTAGAACATAATTCCTTCTTGTTGACCGGTGGCTCCTTGAATTGACCCTTTCTTCACACCCTTAGATAGACTTCTTCACATAGGATAGAGACCAAATTGATGTGATGAGAGCGTGTTCAAATGAGGGAGGAGAGGCCCTTATTTATAGTCCTCTCAAGGATTCTCATTAGGCCGACATGACTTGTATTTAGGATAACTTACATAATTAATTTAGCCGACATGAATATAATATATTTTTGCCGAAATTACAGTGCCTTTTTATCTTTGCTTGGAGGATACTTTTACTAGCCATTTGTACTTGAACTTGGAGGAGATATTCCACATGGTTTTTCCCTTGATCTTGGAGACACAAACTACATAGTTTACAAGTGTAATTGTTTACATCAATGAGACAAACCTATCACCTAGCCTAGAGATCTTCAATGAGAGCTACACAAACAAATTTTGAGCATGAAACCCATGACTCAAATTTACAAAATATTTTCTAGATACAATTTACATCATTTACATTGGAATGTGTCATTATGAAGACCGAACCTAGTTTCACTTTCTTCAACAACAACTACATGCCTCTGAACTATGTTACAATGAGGCTCAAGTGCCTATTTATTATTGGAAAACATGAGAAAAACCTAAACAACCAAAACCCTAACCCCAAGAGATTTAACACCAAGAGTTTGTAGGCCCCATTGGGGTTAGTTGGGCAGCCAACTTCCCGAGGTCGTAACTTGGTCATATTATCTTCGTGTGGTGCGTACGATACCTTGTTGGAAAGGTATCTCTGAGTACTACAGGTTTTATCATAGGCCCTTGCCTATGGCTATGGGCTTGCCGAAAACCCTAAAAAAACACCGTTTAGGGGGTTAAAACTTCTCCAGAAGTTCAGGACCCGAAAAACTACTAAAAATAGTAAATGCTGAAATGAACAAGGAAACAAATGAAACTAACTGGGGGGTCTAGATGGAATAGGAGCATGGACACCAATATCCAACTGGATCATTCCTCCTCCCTTAGGAAGCAATGGTCCCCATTGCGTGTAGAGCCTCCATGAGGTGAGGAAATTTCTGTTAAACCTAGTCCTTGGTGAAGGAGTTGGCCTACTTTGACAACTCGATAGTTGTATCCTTTGTTGGAGAGTGTTCTTGATCTGTGTGTCCATGATCTGATCAGTTGTATCCTGTTCCATGCAGTCTGGGTTGAGCTCTGTTAGTGTGAGCTATTATCCAATGTCCTATGTGTCCAACAATGGTGGAAAGTATGGTCGAAGACGATCTACATTGAACACTGGGTGCAGACCAAGGAACAGTGGGATGCTGAGCTTGAAAGTATTGTCACCGATGACCTTGGTGATGGTGCATGGCCCATATCGGAGTAGGTGAAGCTTGTAGTGGGATTCAGCAAGGCACTCCTTCTGCAAATGTAGCCAAACATTGTCACCCCCCTGGAACTTGTGCAACACTCAATGCTGATAATGGCGTTGCTTGTACTTAGAATTGGCTCTTTCCAATATATCATGGACCTACTGGTGGATGTGTTCAATATGCTCAATAAAGCTGTTAGCTCTTTTAGCTTCAAAATGAACGTGAGACAAATCTACCTGAGTATCTTCAAAGGGTATGGCCACATCAATGGGGCATAATGGATGAAATCCAACCCTACTTGAAAGGGGTTATGGGCCGTTGAGCTGTGGAGAGCTTTGTTGTAGCTGTGTTGAACATAGGGAATACTTTCATCTCGTGTGTGTGGATGATTTGTGTTGTACATGCGCAGAATGTGTACGATCATACTGTTGACAACCTCTGTTGGGCTATCAGTGTAGGGATGGAAAGTCGTGGACTTAGTAAGTTTTGTATCCAACATCTACCAAAGATTTGACCAAAATTCACTCAAGAATGTGCTGTCTTGATCTGAGACAATGGACTGTAATATAGCAAAGGGTACCCATACTCACTCAAAGAAGAGCCTAGCAGTGGCGTCTATTGTGATACTCTTCTTTCAAGCTGCCATGATGACCATCTTAGAGAATCTGTCGATGCCCAGGAAAATGCAATCGTTGTCGTGCTTAGTAGAAGTGTTACACTAAAATTTGTCACCATGACTATTTGCAGTTAGTATGGCTCCATCAACTGTCATACTATCCTCCTTGGCAAGTCTCATACCTCTGCTCTCCATGTCAAACTCCAAGAAAGAGAGAAAGTTTTTAAAAATCTATTTATCTCTGGGTACGCAGTTTCTCTCAGCCTTACCTACGTGTACGCAACCCAAGTTCACAATACCTACGTACTTGTAAGCTCTGTATGTAAAGGGGTTGGTGCGTACCCCTGTAAAGGTCAAAAGGCGCGATTTTCATCTTAAAAAAGTTACTTGTGGTCATTTCTAGAGCATTCTAGAAGCTTGTTCGACGTGTATTGAGTGCCTCCAAATGGTTCATGTATCCCTATGAAAGAGGAACTTATCCCATCAAGAGGGGAGCTATCCCATCCAAATAGGGGCTTATCCCATTGATGGTGGACCTGATTAACTTCCTCTAGAGCACTACAAATACAGGCATTGGGCCAGAAGGGGGGAGGTTAAAAGATGAATATTCCAAAGGGTAGATGCTGCTGGAATTAGGACTTCCTTGTAGAAGCTTGTGAGGAGAGACTACCATCCTTTCTTGTTTCATTTGGAAGTGGGTGAGCTTATCAAAGTAAAGGAAAACTCTTGCTGGACCCTAGGAGGAACTTGCACAACACCAAGGCTCAGGTTGTAATGGTTTCTTTTGTTTCCTATTAATACAAATAAGTCCATTCTTCTCAACAATTTGTTATTAATGAGTTGTTTCGTATACTCCTTGGTCTGTATGTTGAATATGTTTTATTTTATGAATATTCAGGTGCTATTTAATCGTTTGATTGTTAGTGAATGCAGGTTTCGAAGTGAAGGAGGAGCTCATTCGGATCGACGAGGCTGGACTACTACAACAACGTTGGACTACAGGTAGGATCTAAACACTTGATTTCTTATATGGTAAATGCATATTTAGAGAAGGATTGTTCTTAATTGTCTTGTTTGTCACTAGAAAGGCTTAAGCTTCTAGGGAGGTTGGTTTTGTCCGCAAAATTAACTCTTTCCGCCTGACAACTGGTGAAGGCGTGGATGAGATGGAATTCAACGAAGAAGAGAGAAAAATGAATGATTTGGTGTTTGAATACATGAAATATCAGGATGCTAGTGCAAAGGATGATGAATACTATGATGATGAAGAGTCAGCTCAAGAAAGCTAGGGAAAAATCTTACGTAATGCCATCAACAACTGCTAGATGTTTCAATGCCTAATAGTTGTTTGTTTGTGGATTTAATTTGAATTTCTTATTCTTTCATGGTCTTCTCTACTCACATCGAATATTTTGGCATTGAATGCATAAAATTTATATACAACTCCTACATTATGTCCTTGGTTTTGTTGATCATATTGAAATATTGAGAAGATGTAACTGCCCTCCAAAATTATATGAAAACTTCAATCATGCTTGGACACTCCTCTGTATTCTTTAACACTCCTATGTATTATACATTATATAATTATGGTGTTGAATGGCCTTGTAATACTATAATATGTTTATGGGATATGTAAACAGGAAAGACATCAATTCTCTACAAATTCAAACTAGGGGAGTACGTGAGAACAATGCCCACTATAGGATTCAATATAGAGATGGTAATTTTTAAGAATTTGAGCTTCACTATTTGGGAGATAGGGGGCCAAGATAAAATCTGCTACCTGTGGAGACATTATATGGTTATTGCCCATGTATATTCTAGAGTTTTTGTCTATTATTACTGGAAGTCAGCTCCTGATTTCTCTTTTAAGAAGTTTGTCTCTTTAAGTCATATCTGTATATGTTGGATTCATTTAGTAAATTCATGATATAGCATTGTATTCACGATATATAATTGTTGGATTTATTAGATAAATTTATGACATGAGATTCTTTGTTTAGGGGATATTATAATGTGTATATGTTGGATTCATTTGTAAAATCTATGGCCTTTTATCATTGGTGGGATTCACAGGATAAATTTATGTTTGTTTGTGGACATGAACTTTCATAATAATATATACTCTATAGATATCATAATATATATTATTTCACATTCACTCAGCAAATCTCATCTATTATATGATTGCAATTTTGTATATAGATGTTAAATTTTATAGATACAGATTTTTTTTTAATGTAGATTGTAGATTTTTTGTATCTAAGATATATAAAGTAAAGTTGACAATCAACTCTGCTTATATTCCCAAAATGTTCAAATTTTTTACAGTAATCTTTTTCATGATTCTTTTGTTTTACAAAGTATTGTTATCTTAACTGCTTTTACTATTAAATTACCAGTTGTTGTTAAGCTATATGCAAATAAGCACTCCAAGTATGAGAGTGGTTAGGTAAAAGGGTGTTTTCAAGAAGTTTAGAAAACTCTTAATGAATTCATAGTCCATCTTAATCGTTAGGCTATGATTTTATCATGTGACTTTGTTAATTTCATGTCAATATTGTTCTTACTTATGCATTCATAAAGAGATCAGGATGTTTTGCATATCTATTTTTGTTCTTTGCTGCCATTTGGAGCTCATCTAACTGTGGATTCTACTTGAGCCAATGTTGATTGCCATCTCTTCTTTTTCTTTTATCGTAGATTTTTTGTGGTCTATGTTAGAGTTTTTAAATTGACTATTTTACTTCAACTTTTGATGTATTTTCGTGTATGTTTTATTAGTTTGGTTGTATCTTATAACATTGACTTGAAATCAAAACCACAGTGTTGGACAAGATTTGGTAACTCCAATGAGGTTTATTCTTGGTGTGAAAGGCTTGGATTTTGTCTTGTTTGTTGGCATGATTTTGAATTATTATGAGTGGAAAGTGTCCTAAAAGCACATGATTGTTTAACAAGAAGATGATATATGTTGGGATGCACTAGTTGTGTTTCAAAAGATTTTAGTTTGTCTCTACATATCCAAAATCCAATACATTTTTTGGCTACTTGATTGTTTTATTTTTTCGTTTTCTAAGTGGTTTGGGCCCTGAGATGACTACATGCTTTGGCTCAAGAAAATGTGACCTTGGGGCATAAAAGTAGTAAGTGTGACTCAAGTAAAGGCAAGGATTTATACATGTTAAAGAGAAACTACTTTCATGAGTTGTATTTTTGTTATTTTAGGTTTCTTTATTTCATATACTTTATATAAATTTCAGCTCGATATGTGTACTAAATTGTATGCTTTTGGATACTAATATAATATTGTGCTTGTTGGGCAGTTTGAGTTTGGCTTCTCAACACTGCCTTTGTGTCCAGTTTTTTGTTCAATCATGGCTTTCATTCGTTCACTTCAAGTAGAAGATATGACAATGATATCTAATCCCAAAAAGGTAAAGAATAATTGTTGTTTGATGATTTAATGCCTCGTAATATCAACTTTAAAATATTTCCAACACCCTGATTATGCCTTGAGTGCATTGGATTTATCACATATAAACATTTTGATTGTGCCTTGAGTGTGTTGGAAGAACCCATTAAGATAATTGATGGTAGAATGGTTGTCTATAGTTTGGCTACTATTGGGCAGCAACAATCGTAGTTGAACCAACTCCTTTAACAACCCATACAACCAGTTAATCCCTTCCAACTCCAACAACACCTTCTTCCACCCATGGTACCTATACAACCCATACATCCAGATAATCCCTTTCAACCAGCTACAACGGATCCTAACTTATGAAGGGTCTATGTGGGTAATGTCCATGAACACATGCAACGTGCTAGAATGACTAATTTTTTCTCTCATTATGGAGACATTGAAGAAGGCCCTGGTGGTTTACAAACAAGCTGGTAAGTCAAAAAGATACTCACTTATTCTTTAAAAAACAATTAAAGAAACAAATCAAACCCTAGAAGACCTTCTTAAATCAATAGATGGGCATCAACATTTTTGTAAATTAGCATTTAAAGGGAAAAAGCAGAAAGTTGTAGCAAACCAGGGCCAAGTTGTTCCTGATTTGAAGGATTAAGGTGATTGAAATCATGTTTCACAATATGGTGGATTGGGTCATGGGCCAGTCAACCCGCCACTTATTGGTCATCGGAATATTGTGAACCTAGCATCAATACCAGTTAATGGTCTAAATCCATATGGATTAAGTGATTCATCATTGCCAGGTTTTTCTATAGACCTTGTTGCAATAAACGTCCCTTATAGTTCATTAAAATCTTCAACATTGTTGGACTTGGGGCACCAACTTCTTCTCCAAGGAACAACTTATCGTCGGGCATCACTAAGTGTAGGAAATTAAGGTCTTGGTCCATAAGGATCCTCCGGATATGGAAATCACTCATATAGTTGTTTTGGAGGAGCAACATCTCACTATGGAATTTATTCAAGTTCACTTGTTTCCCAAATTGCTCCATATGATGGAGAAAGTCATTTCCCCCTTACATCTCATCAAAGTAAACTCCCAGGGACATCTCCATCATTGGGAGTTCTAATTGGCATGCGGTTTTACTGCACATCCTTGGTTTGTGCTCATTCTTATTCTTCTTCTCCCATTTGTTTTAGTTAATTTTCAATTGTATTTATATATATTTAAAATGTTTGTTTTGATCTTTTGTCTTCCACTATTTTTCAAACACCACTTATGAATCTGCGAGGATTTTGCGTTGGATCTCCTTTATTATTTTTCATCTAACTTCTTTCTATGGCAATTGATGAGAATAAGTTTGGAGAAAGGTTGGAAAAATAACTTGTTTCTAGCATTTTCTGTCTTATTTTTGGTTTATTGTCACTACTTTTTAAAAGGTACCCTTTTGAATAATCAAATACCTTAGCTTCTTTCTCTAGGGGATGTGATGAGAATAAGCAGAAGACATTGCGGTAATTGAGGATACTAGTTGGTATTAAGTATGGAGTTAAAGTCATGTTGGCCAAATCATAGAGAAAATATGTGTTATAATTATGGTGTACGATTACTATATGTGAGGGAAATTGTAGGCAAGATGTCATGGGCATAAAGGGCACTTGGTTTATAGGGTACATTTTAGCATGTGTTCCATATTTAGAATCTATTATCTTAAATTCTTTTACTATTAAATTACTAGTTGTTGTTAAGCTATGTGAAAATAAGCACTCCAAAACATATTGAATTGTATGAGAGTGGTTAGGTAAAAGGGTGTTCGCAAGAAGTGGAGAAAACTCAGAATGAATTTGTAGTCCATATTTAGTGTTAGGTTTTGATTTTATCATGTGGCTTTGTTATTTTTATTTCAATATTGTTTTTACCTATGCATTCATAATGAGATTAGGATGCTTTTCATATCTCTTTCTATTCTTTGTTTCCAGTTGGAGCTCATCTCACCATGGATTTTATTTGAGCCAATGTTGTTTTCCATCTCTTCTTTTTCTTTTATCGTAGAGTTTTTTTGGTGTACTATGCTAGAGTTTTTAAATTGACCATTTTACTTCAACTTTTGATGTAATTTCGTGTATGTTTTACTAGTTTGGATATATCTTATAACATTAACTTGAAATCAAAATCACAGTGTTGGACAAGATTTGGTAAATCCAAGGAGGTTTATTCTTGGTTTGATAGGTTTGGAGTTTTTTTTGTTTGCTGACATGATTTTGAATTATTATGAGTGGAAAGTGTCCTAAAAGCACATGATTGTTTAACAAAAAGAGGATATATATTGGCATGAATTTGATGTGTTTCAACATATTTCAGTTTGTCTTTGCATATCCAAAATCCAATACATTTTTTGGTTGCTTGATTGTTTTATTTTTTTTTTGCTAAGTGGTTTGGACCCTGATATCAGTGCATGTTTTGGCTCAAGAAAATGCGACCCTAGGGCGTAAAAGTAGTAAGTGTGACTCAAGAAAAGGAAAGGATTCATATTTGTTAAAGAAAAACTCCTTTCATGAGTTGTATTGTTGTTATTTTAGGTTTTGTTATTTCATGGACTTTATATAAATCTCAGCTTGATATGTGTACTAAATTGTATGCTTTTGGAGACTAATATAATATTGTGCTTGTTGCACAGTTTGAGTTTGGCTTCTCAACATTACCTTTGTTTCCATTTTTTTGTCCAATCATGGCTTTCATTCATCCACTTCAAGAAGAAAATATTACAATGATATCTAAGCCCAAAAAGGTAAAGAACAATTGTTGTTAGATGATTTCATGCCTTCCAATATCAACTTTAAAATATTTCCAATATTTAGTGGTAGTCCTTATGTATTGCTTCTCACTGCATTCACATACTTTTCCCCCCTATAGATTTGAAATTTCAGGAAAATTCAAAGGCCACATCATCATCATCATAATCTCTTCTTAAATACCCCAACCATCAACTTCTTTGAAAAATGTTTACAACCCTAATATTCTGATAAAATCTAGCAGCTTTTGTGGCTCTCTTCCATTAAACCCTACTCCCATTCCATATAAGAACACATAGAAGGTTGTTTTTGGAAAGAAAGGGGGTTATCCTATTGTTTTATCTTTGTTTTTCCTTTCCTTATAAACTTGATTTTAGTATCTTTTAGTTCTATTTATGGAAATTCTTATAGGAAGGGTTCTAAATTTTGAACAATCAAAATATGCATTCTAGCAACAATTGTAGTAGAAGAATCCCAAAAAAAGTCAAAGAAGAGGGAAAACAAAACAAAATAACTTTCCATTGTTGTGCTTTTATTCTATTGAGCTTATTGTGCTTCCTATATGGAGTTTCTTATAGATCATTGCAATCTTATAGTCGTTCATGTAACTAATTCTATAGAAATAATTATTCTTCTTGTAGCAAATTGACAAAAAGTAAAATGGCATGCAGGCATGGTTGAGAAAAAAGGGTGGTGAAAATGAAATGGATCAACATCAAGAATATAATCATAACCTTTAGTCATGTATTGTCTTTAGTTTCCCTTTAACTTTACTTAATGAACTCTTTGGTTAAACTCTATTTTTTCTCATTGATCCTTGATTGGTGATGTGACATTGTGTCATATTTTGGATGAATATTGTTGATTGTCTCATATGTCTATCATATCTCTACCAATTATGAGAACATTTATATAATTTCTTCATGTCACTTCTTACGCATAAGACATGAGCCCCATAGTGAATAATGGTGTGATTTCTACTATGTACAATGCTACATTTTATATGTTGAAGCTGCTACATGACTACTTGTAGGGATTCCTATTGAGGTATAGGGTACCATGCAGAAGTTGAGATACTCAAATTTTCATTTTTTGTTAAATATAAGTCATGCCTCTAGGATATTCTATTTAAAATTTGAACACTTGGATATGAAAATTTCAATGTCTTGTATCTTTTCCTCAATCCTATAGCCTCCCTATAGAACTAAATGAAATTTTCAAAAATTTCATGTTGATGAACAATTAAATGGAAAATTGTCTTGAGTGGATAGGATTTAATGAAAAGTTATTGAAAATGAACAAGGATGAATATGGAATGGAAAGAAAATAGAGTGAGATGGAAGTCAAAATGAAAACTAATAATGATGAGATAGCTATGGTAATGTATGGAATGGAATAGTTTTGCTACAAAGTAAAAATAAGTGCGTTGATGTCCTTGCGATGTTTTTTTTTTTTAATTTCTTTATATCCTTGTACTTTATACTAATATGATTTATGCTTCTCTATTTCAAGTTTTTCCTATGGTAGGTTCTTCAATTACTTATAATTTCTTAACAAATAAATTAGAAACTATGCATGTCATATGGAACTTGTGAACTATTGTGCATTGTTTATGTTAATATAATATGTTAATTGCTAAAGAAATTGTTGTATTAATTAATTTATTTATTATGGAGTGTATGTGTTATTTTTTTGTGTATCCTAGTGTGCACTACAGATATTAGGCAAACTTTTGTACTTACAATCTTAACATATGTTTATTGGTTACATTTCAGGATTATTTTTATTGATTGTTGTATTTTGATATATTGAATTAATTAATAATGAGAAGCACTCCCAACTAGTTTTCTAGACCCCATAGCCAGCAGGATTCAAGCATGTAGCTCATTAGTCATAATTGCATCATGAATATTTTTATTTTTTTTTACTTTTTGGCATGCAAATCAGTCACAACAGATTTACATGATTCACAAGGTGAGAAATCAATATTTGATGTAATCGCAGATTATAGGTTTGATAAGTATAGATCATTTATAGGTTATAAATGTCTTAAAAGTTTCACTTCTAATTGAGGATTCAACTAAACATATTGAGTATCTTATACTTAATTATTTTTCCTTCCACCCACTTTTCATAACTTCCATAACCACTAGATAGGGACCTACAACTTCGATGCTATTTTCTTTGTTTAGTAAGAGATTTTCCAAGACTTCACAAAGTTTTATAATTTATTTAAAGTTGCAGAATTTACAATCTATAAAGTTTCAAAGTCTATTTTTTTAAGGGTTCTAGCTCAATGGAAGAGAACCTGCTTTGACAGCAGAAGGTTAGTGGTTCAATTTGGTCGTGACCTGATATTGATATCAAATGGTGACGATTAGTTTTTGGTAATGAAGGCTCTTTTGACCATCGCCAATAAGCTTATGGTGACATTTTTTGACACTCGCCAAAATATGAAATGGTGATAGTCAAAAAACAATACCATATATATGTATCAATAGTAATGACCATGAAATGTCCATCACCATAAATTGTTGTTGTTCATATGAAATGGTGGCAGTCAATAAACGTCACCATATATATGTATTAATAGTGACGACCATGAAAAGTCCATCACAATAAATTGTTGTTGTTCATATGAAATGGTGACAATCACTATCCAGCATTATAATCATTGTTCGTGATGGACCTTGAATGTCACCACATCACCTACACCTTTGGTGATGTTCGTTTTTTTGGTGACAGAGGCTAATATCCATCACCATTGCTCATATGAAATGGTGGCAGTCACTATCCATCATTATCAATCAGTATTGGTGATGGACCTTGAATATCACCACAACACCTATAATTTTGGTGATGCCACCTTTGGTGACGTTTTTTAGTGACGAAGGCACTTTTGACCGTCACCAATGAGCTTATGGTGACATTTTTCGATCGTCACTAATGACCTTTTTTCTTGTAGTGTGAAGAATAACATTTAGACAGTAATATGGACGATAATCAATTTCCTTGGATGGATCAAGGGGCTTTGAACGTGGTAGGTTCCTTAAATGATTTTCCCCAACATCTAGAAACATTGCTTTCAAAATTTGACCCACACATATCCACTTCCACAGAAGATCATATTCAAAATTTATAACTATTCTTAAGATTAACGAGGGTTAAATATGAGTATGTAACGTGCAGATTATTTCATTACACTCTCAAGAATAAGGACACAACCTAGTGTTATAATCTTCTAGCAGGTTCATTACAAATTGGGAAAAAATTCAAAACCCATTTATTGATAAATTTGGAGAAGAGAAATGTCAACTAAGCTATTAAGAGAGACAATTGTTTTGAAAATAGAGAAAAAAGAAAATGTTAAATATTTCAACCAATGCTTCACTATGATATTGAATAAATTCCCTACTGATGTACCTCCTCGTGAATCAATAGTTATTGAATATTATATATTAGCCTTATATTACAACATATCAATCTTTGCGAAAAGGGCTAGTAAGGAAACATTAGAAGAAAAATTGTTTTAAAGCATTGGAAGTCAAAAAATACATTCTCTCTGTTGGTGTACACCACATACAAGAGGATTCAAAGTGTAGAAATGGCAAGAAATTCACTACTACTAATGAATTCGAACTAAAAACAAGAGATACAAATTTCTCCTAAAATCTGTGGAATAGAAAATCATAAGATAAAAACACATGCAACCATAAAAAAAATGAACACAATTATTTACAGGGGAATGCAATTGGGAAAATCCCCTCCGTCACTTTTCATTAATCAGATGAGAATGAGAAGCTATTAGAATGTCAGCTTCAAGCTCTAAAGCACACTCTACACCCTAAAATTGTTCTCCTGCTGAATGACTATCCCTGGCCAACAATTATCATATTCAATCCCCCCATCTTCCTCCTATTTCCTTGCACAACCATGGAGAAATTGAGCTACTAAAGAATAGGGGAGTTCCTTATTACCTTGTATAAATGCAAGGGAGTTCATCGCCTACTTAATTGTCAAGCCTATACACTGAACCAATATATAATTGATGATTACAATGTGCCTTTTCCTCCACTCCAATTAGGAAATTCAAATTCCAAGCATATATGGGCTATTTTTTTGTTCATTGACTAGTTAAATAAGAGATCAATGAGTTTACGACAGTCTTAACTACTTAGCTGACCTTCAACTGGCTCTATTAATAACTAGATATCAGTTAAATGAGTTAAACTGAAAGTAATTGAACTAGATTACTAAATTTTAGGAATCACCACATGCACAAATCTACTCCAATCCTACAAACTCGAATTTTATGATCTAACTAGGTGACAAAGCCATGTTACTCAAGCTAACTACAATCCAAGTCATCCTGCTGATGTGGAAAATTGAATTTCTCCATTTGACTAAGGCACAAGGTAAATGGAGGTTTTCCTTGCTACATTTCAAACACTCCCTCTTAGCAAGAAAAAGGTTATGCACCACCCCTATCCTGCACTTGTCAAAATAAAATTTACCTCTTGACAATTTCTTTTTCAAAATATATGCATCCTACTCCTCAATGGCAATGTACTGCAACAACATGGATTCTCCACTGCACACAATCTCTCAAGTGATGGTATCTTATATCAATGTGATTGGAATTGTCATGAAATACGAGATTCTTAGATATTTTGATACAACTATAATTATCACAATAAATCATTGTTGGATCCATCTCTTGAGTGAAAATACCAATAAGAATTTCACTCATCCATATGGCCTCGCATGTAGCTTCACTTGCAACCATGTAGTCGACCAATGTTGAGTTGAGTGCCACAAACCTATGTTTCCTACTATAATAAGAAATAGGTACAGACCCAACACTAATGATAGCTCCTAAAGTACACTTCCTTTCTAATGGACTCCCTACCCAATCTAAATTAGTGAATCCTTGGAGCTTCACACGATCTATCCTTTAGTATCATAACCCATAATTCGTTTTTCCTATGAGCTATTTGAGCACATGCTTTGTTGCTTTTCTGTGAAGCTTGGTAGGATTTACCATAAATTGACTCAACTGGTTAAATGAAAAGCATATGCCAGGCCTTGTTTTCACTAGATACATCAAGGACCCCAAAATTTATTTGTAAATGGTAGCATTTACTACCTCTCCTGAAGAAACGTCCTCCTTCCTCCAGTTTGTAGCTAGTGAGGTTCCTATATGCTTGCAGTCTTGCATATGAAATATCTGAAATATTTCAGAGGAGTACCTCCCTTGAATCAAAAGCATCTCTCCATCTCCCTACCATGCCTCCAACCCAAGGAAGTAATGATGTTGGAAACTAGATCATTACTGCGAGGGGTGGGGGCTGAATCATTAGCGAGAGCACTTATAACTTTTTCTCCAAAATTTTATTCTTTAATCATGCATAAAATGAAACAAAAAATCACAGATCAACACATCAAATATGAACATGAAACCATAAAATAAATCAACATAATAGACACAAATATTTCTGGTGGAAAACCCTCTCCAAGAAAAAAAAACCACCCATTGTTGCGCTACTCAAATATTCTATTATGTCAAGATTTTTTTTACATATAGTTATAGTTGGATACTATCAAATGGAGACTCTTTCTCATGTGGATCTATGGACTACCATCCACTGAAGGCCACTGATCCGGACTTCTACAAGAACGCAACATAATACAGTTATAACATAAACATAGAGATGCATCAAAAACAAAACTTCATTTCATTAATATCAAAGGACTGAAATATGCTTACATACATAATGGAAATAAACGAGCTTAGGTGATGGCAGCTTATCTTTGAGAAGAGGCATGGTGGCTACATGCCTTTGAACTGTGTTACAATGAGGCTCAAAGTCCTATTTTTAATTGAGAAAGAATGGAAAACCCTAAACATCCAAAAACCTAACCCTAGGAGATGAAGTGCCAAAAATATGGGCCCCATTGGGGTAAATTGGTACATCAACTTCCCAAGGTATATTTGTTTGACGAAAACGATACTTCATTAGAAATATCTATCTGAGGACTATAAGTTTCGACTGCAAATGTTAGTCGAAGACTCACATTTTCCTGTTTTCCAACAAAATGTCGTTTAAGGATGGAATGTAGTCGACTTAGTGAGGTTGGTATCCAATAGTGTCTAGAGGCTTGACCATAACGTTTTCATGAACCTTCTATCCCAATCTGATATAATGTTCTGTAGGATACCAAAATGTACCTACACACGTTCCAAGAAGAGTTTGGTAGTGTCCTCTATTGTGATACTCTTCTTGCAGGCTGCTAATATAGTCATCTCAGAAAATTTTTCCATGACCACAAATACACAGTCATTACCATTGTTGGCTTGTTGGGGCCTAACCCAGGTTTGTATTTAATTAGCCAAGCAAATCCCAGTACTACTAGCCCTTTCAGCAATTGTCCGCGAAGCACGGACTAAGGTCTCAACCCAAAGTAGTATGGGAGGGTGATAGAACCAGGTTTCCGCACCCTAGAGATGTTTGATGAGTTCAACTGGTTCACAGTTTGTCCCTGCGCGCAGGTTGCTTTACACACTTTCCCGTTCCTCGCGGCCTGACATACTGCCTTCGTGTAGTCCTACCTAGGGGTTGTGTGCCGCGCTCTGCGTCAAAAACTTGCCTAGATTCCAATATTAGTTAATTATCTTTGCCTACGTGAGTGATTTAAGTTATACTTAACAACATAAAACCTTCATACATGTGTGCATAATAAATAAACAGTATATTCATAAATTATATCAATCATGAATTAACCCAAGAACATAGACACAAAATTATAGAAAAAATTCTCTTTATTCATTCTTCCCATGGTTATAGACTCAACTCGCCATGCACACTCAGCTACAGGGGTCTGCACACTCAGCTGCGAACTACTAGGCCTCTGCACACTCAGCTACAGAGCCTTCTCCTACTCTACGACCCAAACACACACTTCACACTGTGACTCAATCACTTAGACTTCTCATACTTCTCTTCTATCCATAGTTCCCCTTCCTTTTACACTTAGAGCCTCTCTCTATTTATACAATCGGTCTATCCAGCTGACATTACATTACAAAACTACGGCAGAAAACCCTGTAACTCTATTCGGTCAAAACTTGGGATTTGAGCCCCAAAACATGCCTTGGGGGAATTCCATGCCAAGTAGGCCCCTAACACAAACATCATGACTCACCCTCGAGTCACTTTGTTGACGTGGCAATGTTTGCATGAAGTCCCTCCAACTGTGCTCGAACTGTGTGGAGGTCAGCAATGCACCGAGCTGCTACTTGCTGGATCTGTTGCATACGTTGTTCTAAGACCTTTGTATCTAAACTACTTCTCTACATCTTTGTCGATATCCCCTACATTTGTTTATAGTCCAGCGCCTTTATCCATATCCTTGGAGCATGAAGACTGTGCTTCTGCCATCTAGCTAGATAGTCGGGCCACCCATGTAGGGCTTCGAGCAGCTGCCATTCATTTTGCCCGGGAAAGGCTCTCCATTTAGTTTGACTAGATGTATTACGCCTCCATCCATGACCTCCTTAACAATGTATGGTCCCAACCAATGCATTCTAAAATTTCCTGGGAATTTATCAAACTTACTATCATACAGCAACACCAAATCATTTACCATCAAGGTGCGCAACTTAATATGGCGATCGTGCCAAGCCTTCTCACGTTGTTTTTGCACTTGTTGATGAAAGCCATCCAGGAACCATTCCTCCTTGAGTTCTTCCAACTACACAAGCCTTTTGTCTAGGGCTTCATGGTCTATCATACCTATGAGCACTGTTACATGCAGACTACGTATAATATACTCCATTGGCATGACATCTTCCATGCCAAAAACTAACCAGAAAGGTGTCTGTCCCGTCAGTTTATTGCATGTTGTCCTATAATCCCATAGTATTGTAGGTACTTGCAAGTCCCAGTTGCTCCGCTACGCATTTCATACTTTGGTTAGTACAGTCTCTAGTATTTTGTTGAATGCTTCTACTATCCCATTGGCATGTGGGTGATCTGGTGTGCTTTTTTAGTGATACACCTAGAACTCCTCTGTTAGCATGTTGATGGTTTGGTTCAAGAAATGTGTACCGCAATCACTCATTAAGATTTTTGGACAGCCAAATCGGGTTAACACATCTTCAAACAAAAAATTTGTAGCCGTAGCGGCTGTGGAGTCTTTGAGCAACTACGCTTTTGCCCAATGAGTCAAGTACTCCATCGCGGTGATGATGTATCGCACACCCATTTTTCCCTGAGGTTTGATAGGTCCTACAAAGTCGATTGCCCACTTTTCGAAGGGCTATAGTGTCATTTGTGGATTTAAAGGCATTTCATCCCTCTGTGATGGTTTACCTGTCCTTTGACATATATCATAGACCTTACAGTGTGCTTTTGAATCCTGATGAAGGGTTGGCCACCACAACCTTGCGCAGAGAATATTTTTTGCGATCACTCATCCTGCATAGTGTCCTCCTACAATGCCCCCATGAGCTTCCATGAGGATCTGACTTTGTTCAAATTCAGGTACGTACCTTCGCAGTATCTCATCATTTCCCATCTTGTATAGGTGCCTCGCGATGATAGAAAAATCCACCGCTTGCACCACCAATTCCTTCTTCTGTTGAATGGAGTATTCCTTCAGCATAGTCCCTATTGTCAGAAAGTGGATTATATCTTCAAAGTGTTCATCCATGACGTGCACAACAAAGAGCTATGCATCAAGTAATCCTTCATCCAAACTAGTAGGTTCCTCGCCCATCTCAATACGTGACAGGTGATCCGATCCTATGTTCAGGCATCCAGGCTTTACCACAACCTCAAAGTCATATTCTTGGAACAATGAGAGCCACCTGCATATGCACTGTCCCAACACAGGCTTATTGACCAAGTATTTCAGCATAGAATGGTCTGTATACATCTTGAAATGTCCTCCTAGCAAATAGTGCCAGTATTTTTGGAGTGCATACACCATAGCCAACCCCTCGCTCTCTATTGTGGAATATTTATTTTCCGCTTTGGACAACCTACAACTTGAAAATGCGATAGGATGATCCAAGCCCTCTCTACCCTCTTGTGTGAGCACCGCACCCAGCACTATGCATGACGTGTCAACATGGACATGAAACTCCACATCCCATTTTGGGAAGACCAGGATTGGAGCAGAGGCTAATTTCTCTTTTAGTACATCCAGGCTCTTCATGCAATCATCATTCCAACAAAACGTGACATCCTTTTTCAATAGTTTCTCCATTAGCGTAGTGATCTAGGCATAGCTTTTGATGAACTTCTTGTAGTACCCCGTATGTCCCAAGGGAGCACACAATTGTTTAACACTTCGCGGTGCTTCCAAATTGAGAATTACTGCAATCTTCATGGGGTCTACCATTAGTCCCTATTTGTATACCACATGTCCCAAGAGGTTCCCAAAGGGAATGAGGAACATACACTTTTTGAGGATCAGCACAATTTGGTGACATCGGCAAGTATCTAGCATCAAGCTTAATGTCTCTACATGGTGCTTAACCAATCCAAATACAGTCCAATCATCCAGATAGACCTCTAGGAATTTGTGGATATACTCTTTGAATTCTACAACAACTATGCGTGAAACTATGGCTGGCACGTTCTTTAACCCAAACATCATAACGATGTATTGAAAGCAGCCCCACTCAGTTGCGAAGGTGGTCTTGCTCCTATCTTCTAAAGCAATTTTGATCTGGTGATACTCTAAGAACCCATCAGTAAACGAATATGCTTCTTGACCACTATTGTTTTCCAATACTTCATCTATGAATGGAGTCGATAATGGGTCATGCACACAGGTGTCATTCAATTTCCTGAGGTCCACACATATTATTATCTCACCCTTCTGCTTCTTCTCATATACTACCATATGGCTTACCCAATTGGATTCTTCAACTAGCTCAATGATTCTCGTTGTGAGCATTTTGTCCAGTTCTACACAGACCTTTTCCTTTTACTTCAAATTCAAGCAGTATGGCCTCTTCTTAACCAGCTTCACATTGTGTTTTAGGGTGATCTTCATCATCCCTAAATCAGCAACAATCCCCTTTAAGTCCGTTATCTTAGTTGGGAATAAGTCTTGGTACTCGAGGAGTAACTTAGTGACCTTATCTACCGTGGCATCATCCCAGTAGTCACCGAGCATTGCACACTTTGGTTTAGCCTCTGTACCAATGTTTACCTGCTTTGTTTTTACTAGCGTGGTAATGTCAGGGTCTTGAATCAATTGCCCTTGAACCTCGCAATAGCCTTCAGTTTCTTGAATGTTAACTTTGCGTGGATCTTCATCATCTTCTTCAACGTTTACATTATAACACTCCAGTGTGCAACTCAGTTGGGTCACCCATTCAGGCTGAAGCACTTCCATTGGCTCCTGGGGTATTTTAAAGATAGCTGCTTTTACTGCTTGTAGCGCATCATCCACAGTATCCCACCAACGATCCTCAAACGTGAAGGTTAACAGTAATCCTTCACACAAGACATCCCATTAATTTGTGCCATGGCAGAGCTCCGCCTCTATATACCAATTCATGGGTATAATATCCAGGGTGTGATAGAATAGGTGCACCCACTTAGGTTGTGGCTCTTCCCCATAGACCTTCGTCCATTTTGTGAGGTGCCTACATGGATCATCCCGTCCTTCATACTTGTCTTTCAATCACATCTAAGTCTTCCCAAATTGTAAGCGCATCATTCTCCTGCATTTGCACTAGTCCTCAAAACTTCTTTGGTACGTACCCCACCACCTTGCAGGCATAGCGCCCAGTACCCATTTTGAGTGTCGAAAGGCTATTGTTCTGGCACTTCCTCTTCAAATTTGTTCAAGAACTCCTTCACTTCACCAAACTCATCATACATAGGCAGATCCCTTACCTCTGTTGCTATGCAGCGTAGTGACCTTGTCATCATGTTACAGTTGAGCATGGTTACCTCATGTAGCCAGTTCTATGATCGTTCTATCTCTTCGTCAGAATCTGATGTACAGGAGCTTTCGCACTCCCATGAGAATCGGCCATCCGCGATTGGATTTACCCAGTCTTGCTCGAATGTAGTTATCTTATAGATACAATCTAGATCATCATCATTGTCATTGTCGTTCACTCGTTCTGTGTAGCGCAATCCTTCTGCAGGGTCTAAAGGTACCACTACGAGCAGTGACTTTTTCTCAAAAATCATCTTGCACTTCTTTAGATTTATTACTCTATTCATGTCAATGGCCCAATCTATTCCCAGTAGCACAGGATAGGGATTATTGTCATCAACAATATCTATCACTTCAAAATCTCCTAGCACGCTTACTCCTTCAATGTCTACTATGATTCCCTACAATCTTCCCATAGGTAGGATCTTTTGCTGGTTCGCCATTCGCACTTAGATAGGATACCATTGCAACAGAGGCCTACCCATGCGCTCCCATGTCCGCTTTGGTAGGACGTTTGCACCCAATCCTAGATCCAAAATCACTTGATCCATCTCATATTCCCTGATCTATGCGGTCAATCTCATCTTCCTTCCTGTTTGCATCGTGTGCTTCTTGATATTTTGGACTACGTGTGGCTCCCCTGGCATGGTCCCAGCACATCTAGTTATGAGTTCTTGTAGCCCCTTCATAGCCTTACTGTTGCGTAGCAGCTTCATGCATGTCTCCAAGAATGTAATGAGCATCAATGGGTCCATTTCCAAATCCATTCTATCTTTACTTCTTGAATTGGAGGCATCCATTAAGATCTTCTTAGCTTCCATGAATGTCTCCTTAGTGTGCTGCAAATCAAATTATGGTTCCTTTGTTGGAGCCTTGTGAACCCAAGTACTTTCTTCGGGTTGCTTGCCTTTGTCATCCCCTATCATGAAACCACTTCGGAGCATGATATTTACATTTGGGTCTTCCTCACATGGCTCAGACCTCATCATATGCAGGTTCTAAGTTGGGGGAGGTTGGAGTGCTCCTCTATCACGCAACGTCGCTATCAGTGTGGGAGAGTCCTCCATCTCATGATCAAACTATGTACAATATAAGCATGATAGTCTTGTTGGATTTGTACAATCGTGACCATAATGCCTCGACCCTCCACAATTGTAACATATCAGCTGTCTACAACCTCTTCCTAGTCCCATTCCACCTCGACCTTGTCCTCGCCCCTGAAATCCAGTGCATGCCATTCCTACATTTTGATCGAGGGGTCATGTTTCAGACTGCACTCTATAGGTAGGAGTATAATCCATCATCAGTTCATAATTTCTACAGGTGCGCTCATCATGGCCTACTAACCTGCAAAAATTACAGAACAATTGTTGGGAATTATGCGTATACTTTTGTAATAGATGGCAGTTATTTGTAGCATGCTTCCCTCGTATCTGAAAAATCATGCACCACAATGTAGGTGCCATGCTTGGTCCTACTTTTGGCTCCAGTCATCGTGGCATTGGTCCTCCTCCTGTGAGGTAATTCGTGAACACCGAGCAGTGGTCTTTGTCGTGCCCCTGGCCCTTGCACTTTACACACCATACCTCATCGTGCACTTCTGGACGAGCCATCTTTTCTTGTTTCAAACTCTGCATCTCAAGGCACAAGTTCTTCAACTGCACGTGAATCTACTGGAATCCCAGGTTAGGATCTTGTATCGGAGTCTCATGCAATCTCATCGCAACCTCCAAAGCCTCAGCCTGAGTGGTTATCATTTTTTGTGACATCGTGTTCCATAGATGCGGTGTTAACGAGGCTACAAACCATTCATGGTGTTGCTCGTTTGTTAAGTTCATGTTCACTTTGCAAATTATGAACTTCAATCTTTGATCTAGCTCCCACGGGGTTGCGCCTAGTATCATTGTGATTTCCTTGAATCCAATGATTGTTTGTGCCTCCAATTTTGGTCTGCTAAATTCCTTGTTTAGCACATCTTGGATATCCGCTATTCCTACATTCGGATTGTCATTAGAATGCTTAATGTACCAGGTCATCACGTGATCCTGTAGAGCACTGACCAACATTGCCTTCTTTATATTATAGTCCGTGACACCCTGTGCTTCCCATACAGCTTTTATCACGAACCAAAACTAGTCTGGATCTTCATTCCCTACTCCCTTGAACACTGGTAGTTTTATCGCGCTGGCCATACTGCTTTGCGGTGGTGGCGGAGGTGGTATGGGAAAAGTTGGGGGTCAATATGGTGAAGCTGGTGGTGGTGTGGGTGGGGGTGGTATGCGCAGAATTCTCTACTTTATCAGATTGATCGTACTTATTAGTAAAATCTTTGCGAGCTCTTCTTCACCTCCGTGCGAAGGTGAAATCAAGGGGCTAGTTTCTAGTTCTGTGCTACCTTCGTTTCTGTAGATCCTCCCACTCCGCAAAGCCCCAAACATCAATTTATTTGCATAAGCCACTTTTCACACAGTAGAATTTTAATATAAGTGTTCAAATATTTAACGTACTTACCTCGCGGTCCCTTGAGAAAGCATTGTTCTGCCTCACTATAGCTGACTGAAGTATCTACCGCGAATTCAGTGATGAATCCTCCTATGATTCGATCCATCTAGTGATTGACAGCGCATGCGATCTTATCTTCCGATGCTTCCAATCTGCACACCAATTCCAGAGTCCACACAATAGGTTTTTTGAGTTTACACCTTCCTTGGTTATCTGCTAGCCTCGCGATCCACTCATACAACTCAGTGGGGAAGGATGCAAAGAAAGTTTCGTGAATTTCCGTATATAAGTAGCAATCTAACCACTCTTCCTTTGATAGTCACGGATTCCTTTTTTCCTACATCGTGAACTCGTGAATCTTTCTGTCAAACCACTCTTCAATTCCTTTCTTTGTCAGATTCCAGTGATAAGACATCAGAAATCTCTATGCAAATCTGGACAATGGAACCATTTGTTGGCTTGTTGGGGCTTGACCCAGTTTTGGAGTTAATTAGCCAAACAAATCTTGGTACTATTGGCCCTTCGGTGACAATTTGAAGAGTGCAAACTGCGGTCTCACCCAAAGTAGTATGGGAGGATGCTAGAACTAGGTTTCCACACCCTGGAGATGTCTGATCACTTTCGTGTTCCTCGTGGTCTGATATATTGCCTTCGTGCAGCCCTACCCAGGGGTTGTGCACCACACTCTGCGTCAAAACCTTGCCTATATTCTAATATTAGTTAATTATCTTTGCCTACTTGAGTGCTTTAAGTTATACTTAACAACATATAACCTTCATACAGGTGCGCGCAGTAAATAAATAGTATATTTGCAAATTATATCAATCATGCATTAACCCAAGAACAGATACACAGAATTATAGAAAAACTTATCTTTATTGATTCTTCTCATGGTTACAAACTCGACTCCCCTGCACACTTAGTTACATGGGTCCACACACTTAGTTGCAGACTACTAGCCCTCTATGCCTCAGCTGTAGAGCCTTCTCCTACTCTACAACCAAAAGGCACACTTCACACTGTGACTCAATCACTTAGACTTCTCATACTTCTCTTCTATTCTTATTTCCTCTTCCTTTTACACTTAGAGCCTCGCTCTATTTATACAATTCCATGGTCTGTGGACCATGGGTAGGTCTATCCAGCCGACATTACATTACAAAACTAGGATAGACAAACCTGTAACTCTATCATGACTTCGCGCCCCACGCCCTCAATTCGCAGAGCTTTACAAAAAGATTTAGTCAAAACTTGGGCTTTGAGCCCCAAAACATGTGTTACACAAAAATGTCATCACCATGATTATTTGCAGTCAGTATGGGTCTATCATCACTCATGCTATCCTCCTAAGCAAGTCTCGGACCTTAGATTCTTCATGTAAAGCTTTGCAAATGAGAGAAAGACTTTGAAAATCAATATTACTCTGCTTCCGCACTTTCTCCTACTTTTACCTGCGGACCCGCACCCTTTGTTCATATTACATGCGTACATGCATGCTCTTTCTGTAAAGGGGTAGGTGCGTACCCCTATAAAAGTCAAAAAGGCACAAGTTTATCCTAAAAAACTCACTTTTGGGTTAATTCTAGATGTTTCTAGAAGGATTTTGACGTGGATTGTTCACTCCAAGGTGGTTCATCCATCCCAAAAGAGAAGGAGCTAATCCCTTGATAGGAGAAGCTATCCCTTTGAAGGAGGGCTTTATCCCTTTGAAGGAGGACCTAGTAACTTCCCTCCATTGCACTATAAATTAAGGCATTGGGTCAGTTGCTAGAGAGGTTAGAAGCTGAACATTTTGAGGGTAAATGCTGATGGAATTGGGACTTCCTAGTTAAACTTGAGAGGAGAGATCACATACCTTTTGGTTTCATTGGGAAGTGAGTGAAGCTTGTCAAAGTAGAGGAGACTTCTTGTCGGACCCTGGGAGGAGCTTGTACAGCATCAAGGCACAGGTTGTAAAGTTCTTCTTCATTTGAATTAATACAATCAGATTCATTTTTCTCAACAAATTGTCTTATGTGGTTTGTTTCATAATCTCCTTGATCATTATGATGAATATGCTTTATGATATTGGCTTTTCAGGTGCTATTCAATTTGTTTGCTTGTTTGTGTTTGCAGAATTACACTTCAAGGAAGCTCATTTGGAGCGAGGGAGCAAGGCTTCCACAAACTTGCATTGGACCCAAGGTAGGCCTAAAACACTTGTTTGCCTTTATTGTTAATTGCATATTTAGAGAAAGATAGTTTTTGATTGGCTTGCTTGTCACTAGATATCGTTAGATACTAGGGAGGTCGATCTTGTCCGCAACCTCGACTCATTCCGTGTGACAAGGAATTTATCAACCCTCTCGATGATTTTGGTTTATATAGCAAATAGGCCCCTCGCCATAGTCATTGTCCATTGTAACTCGCCGATGACCGATGTGTGAGATGTGGTATCACAAATCGAAATTGGCCTCCCCAAACCGATGATAATTCTTAAGCCTTTGGCCCTTTGCCTTTGCTAATGGCCAATATGCGATGGGCTCCTTTTGTCCTGACTGTGATTATTTCTCAACACTTAGCCAATATTTCATTTGTTGGGGACCTTCATAGGGGTCCTTCCATGGGCTCTAAATTTATCTCTAGAAGTCTACTTTTAGACTTCTATATACTATTGGAAAGCTCCTCCCAAGCACTAGGCAATGGATAGGGTCTATTCTAGCTCTGGGAGCTTCTGGCTGAAAATTTGGCCCCAAACATCACTGCTCTTTGGCTTTTGAAGCAACTGGTGACTAAAAAAGCAGTGAGTGACAACAAAGCCATTTCCATGTTTGCCTTAGTGAACTATGCAATCCTTGAGTGCAACCATCCTTGCTCTAGGGAATTGCCCAGTCCAAGTTGACAATGAGCTCTAACTCCAAAATTGCATAGAGCTAGTTGATATCCCTTCAACTCATAAATGGCACAAACCCTGAGAGGCATCCCAAAGTCACTCAGTCTAGAAATTGCGCAGAAGCTTCTTGCTCAGAAGTTTCTCAATGCATGAGCCAGTGAGTTGCCTAGACCTTCCCAAAAATATGGAATCTCTCTCGGCCATGCATGGAAGATTTTCCCAAAAAATAAAAAAATAAAAAAGTGAAAAGGCATCCCTAAAAAATAGGGATCTATTTTTAGTAGTCTGAAGGAGACACTTGAGTTAATTTGGAAACTACCGCCAAGTGTTGCTTTTTCCTTTATTTTTGGCCTTTGCGTCATAAACCCTAAATCAATGAAACCTATTTAATTGATGCTTCTAGAGCTCATTTTCACATTTCATCTTGGAGCTCTAGCATTCCTAAGGAGATCAAGGAACCTTCGGTGTGATCCTCATTTCTTTTTTGGGTAACTCTTGCTTTTCTAGTCTTGTTCTTCTTTTTCTATCACTTTTATTTTCTTAGCTTGTGAGAGTGTTGTTTCACTCCTTTTTTTGAATGAATGCTGGAATTTTAACTTGTTTTAGCTTGTAGAAGTTTCATTTTAATTTTTTCATTACCTTTCCTAAGTATTTCATGCATCACCCAATTTTTGTACCAACAGTCACCATTGCAGTGACTCTCTTGACATGCTTTGTTTTCCTTTAGTTTGATTAATTCCTACACTTGTTTCACTTGCATGCATCATCATTCACTTAGATCTACACCCAAAATTGCACTATCCTTCATATATGTTTGATTTCTCACTCCCCTTCAATAGATCTGGGCTTCATTGGCTCAAATCTCATTTTCCCAAGCATGCACTGCACCTTTTCGGAGCTCAAGGCCTTGTCTTCTAGAATTACATAGAGGCCTTGGTTTCAACTATGCACTACATAGTTATAGGAGCCAACCTTAAGCCTTAGCTACTGAGACTTCACAATGCACAGTCTCTTATGTCCTATGCCTAGGTTGAACTGCGCATTGGGCATTTCCAGTCAGAAAGACCTCCCCATTTACTATTGGCACTATGCAATGCAGCATTTTGGCTGGTAACCAGTCACCACTGTGAACCAATATTGTGTATTCCCTCCTATAATTTGCCCATTTTGTTTCTTGGTCTAATTCTTAAAGTGCTTTTGGTTTCAAGCTAACATTTTCATTCGATGAGTGTCCTCTTAGTCTCTAGTTAAAACAGTTGTTGAGAAATCCTCTAGCAGTTACAGGTAACATGGCTTCCAAGAGAGATGCATAAAAGGATACTGTCAAGCGTAGCACTGAGGAGGCAATTGAGTAGGTGTCAGTGAATTTTCCATTTTATGCAGTCACTTAGTTGTTCATTGAGAAGGGAATGAAATTGAAATTAGAGGAAATCAAGAATACCTTTGGAGAGGAATTCAAGGAAGATTTAGAGGATCGACCAGTTTACATCAGTATCCACCAATGAGGCTTACACGAGGTTGCATGTAGGTACCCCACCTTCGCATGTGCGGACATCTTCCACTGGATCGTCTCAGACATAGATGTAGAGTTATGACATTGATAAGTACCAATGGGATAGATCTTGCCACCTTCAGGGTAGAGAACTATCAGCAGATCTATCATTTACCTCATCCAATGAACTACATGGACACACTTTTCTATGCCACCCATAACTTTGTGAACACTAGAGATATTGTAAAACGTTGGGTGAAAGAGTTGTTGAAGTTCAGAATGACACCAAATCATGTTTGCAAGCCAATGTCTCTCAGGAAGGCATACTAGTTCCTGATCATCTTTCCATGTCGATTATACAGTCAAGAGTGCATAGAGACCTTTCCTATAAATTGGGTGGTTGTGTCGTACTAGTTGATTAGTGGTGGAAGGCCATTAAACTGGTTAGATTTGTTGGCTCTTCAGTTGAAATTCCATGTAACTAACACCCACAATCCACCCAAGGATGAGCAAGCAAGATTCTACATGTCTATGTATTTACTTAATGCAATATGTGTCGAGCATCAACTTCCTAGCATGAGTTGGACATGGAAACTGAAAGAGACTGCCATCAACATTTATTGCAAGTTACTTTCTGACTGCAGCTATTGAGGAGTTATGGTGAGGTTGACTGACCATTTCATCATCCTGTTGTATAAGTTGATCTTTCAGCAAGATCCACCTTGCATGTCCCAAGAGGTGATTGAGGTGATACTTGACATTGCAGATTGGTATGCCTCATCCGGTGGCACATTCATCGGGGATTTTGGTGGAGAGAATCCTGTGCATGTTCTACCAAGGTATGACACAAACAAGTTGGTCATGCAAGAGGTCTCATACCACATCTCCACAGGATTATCAGTAGAGTTGTATAGGAGGAAGAAGGCACCATGGTCCGCTCTTTATATGTGGATTGGATCGTATCAAATTAAGACCCTGAAGGATGTAGATGTCTAATCTAAGGAGATAGTGAAGTTCTAGTTTAGTACCAAAGACTTTAATCCGTATGATCCCCATGGTATTTGCAAGAAATATTATGTGAAATTTTACTATCCATGGATCTACGGGACATGTCATTGGGTGGAGAAGGAGCCTTGTAGGATTGTTACAATGACTCGAGGCCCAATGAACCAATCATTGTAGCCACAACATGGAAACTTTCTCTACAAGAAGTAATAATGCAAGAAGAAACAACAACAACAATAATAAGTGGCAAACCAATGTAGGACAAAGGTAAGAGGAAGATTGTTGAAAACCCAAAGGATGAGCAAAGCTACAAGATGAAAGTAGATCCAATCACTGAGAAAGCAGATTTGCTGGCGAAGTAAAAGAGGGAGCAATGACTAATGAGAGCAGAGTGAAGGAAGAAAGAAAAGAAGAGGTTGGAGTGCTAGGATGGGGTCCCTTGGGTTAGTTTGGGGTTAAGGTAACCCAAATTTTCGTACAATTTTGTAAATAATGTAAAGTCTTTGTGATTTGTGGATGTAGAGCGTGTAGATGATTAGGAGTCAAAAGTGCTTAGCCCCTTATTTAGGATCAATTTTGAGTCAATTTTTTAGATTCACCCATGGTCTGTAGACCATGGAATTGTATGAAAAAAATCTATAAATAATGAGTCTTAATGAAAGGAAGAGGTTACTAGATAGAACCAAGGAGAACTAAGATAAGGGATTGGGTTGATTGAAGAAGCTAGGGTAGGAAGGCTCTGCTTCCTGTGCTTCGATAGAGGAAGAAATGCTCTGCAACTGTGCGCAAAGGCCTAGGTTGAGTCTGTAGCTGAGTGCGAAGACCCCTGCAGCTATGTGCGTAGGGCAGTTTGAATCTGTAATTTGTGAATTGAGATTAATAAAGACAAGTTTCTGAAGAAGTATTGAGTATTTATGTTCATGTATATTTATCTTATATGGCATGATGAATTATTTGCTTTATGAAATATTGATTTAATGTTATGTGATTCTTTTGAATAAGTCTTAATAATGTACACAATGCATGTTTAACTACTTTCATGAAGACTCTGGTGATTCCTCTTATGGTTATTAATGATTTAAGTAGATTTGTGTGAATACCAATTTAAGATTGATTTCTGATGCGTGTAAGTCGGTAAATTGATTGTTAAAAGTCCGCAGGGACTAATCGTTGACCTTCGCGAAGGTTTGAAGGCTGTTTTAACAGAGTTGTAGTAGCGTGCCCTAAGAGTTTATCAATCTACACAAAGACACATCCAAGGCACTAAAAGACATCACACTAGTCTTTGAATGTAGAAACTTGGTTCTTGCATCCCCCCATACTGCTTTGGGTGAGACTGCAACCTGCGCTATGTGGGTTATTGTCAAAAGGGCCAATAGTGTAGGGTTTTGTTGGTTGGTCCAACTAACTCTAAACTTGGGTCAGGACCCCCTAAGCCAACAAATGGTTCCATTGTTAGGACAAGGATCTACTTGAAAGAGATGTGTGACATCACATCATTGGAACTCGACCAAGAAATAAATTGAAAAGTGGTTGGATTGGAAATTCATGAGTTCACGGCATAAGAAAATAGGAATATGCATCTGTCAAAGAAAGCTTGGTTGGAAAGATATTTGTACACAGAGATACACGGAATATTCTTCAGCACTTTCCTAATTGAACTGTACAAGTGGTTAGCCAAGTTGACAGACAATCAAGGAAGGTGGAAGCTCGATAGTCCTATAGTGTGGACTCCAGAATTAGTATGACGACTAGAAGCCTATGAAAATAAGATCGCACAGGCTGTCAACCATTGGAGTGATAAAATTATAGGATGATTTGTTACAGAATTTGCAGTTGATACCTCAGTCAACTATAGCAAAGCAGAGCAGATATTCTTCAGGGGACAGGGAGGTAAGTAATTTAAGATCATTGAATACTTGGATTAAGGTGTTGTTATGTGAAAAACGGGTGATGCCATTACCTTCATGTTTGAGTCTACACGCAGTGGAGGATTCTTCACAAATTGCGAAGGATCAGGACCAGAGTATAACCCCTTGATAGGACCTCCTTCAAGTGACCACGAAGGGGTGGGGCAGACTATGCTGTGAAGTGCTGTTCGTCTAATCACTCAGGGGATTCCTAGGACAAACCATCCATCCATCACATCTCCGCCTCCACATCCACTGCATACACCTTCACCCCCACCTCCACCTCCACCTCCACCCTTCAATATGGAAAATTGAATGAAGATGTCGATCTTCAAGGGAATAGGAAGTGAAGATCTGAAGTAGTTTTGGTTTGTTGTGAATGTTGTATGGACAACACAACAAATCATTGATGACAATATAAAGAAGGCACAATTGGTTACCACTTTGTAGGATCGTGTCCTAACATGGTACATTAAGTATTGTTATGATAATCCTCTTGCAACGCTAGCAAAGACTAAGATGACTTTCAAAAAAGAGTTTAATAAACCTAAATCTGACTCACAATCAGTAATTGGATTTAAAGAGATCATGATGAGGGTTGAAGAAACACCTTGGGAATTTGATCAGAGGCTGAAATATCAGAACAAAGAGGCTAACATGCAGATCATAGATAGCCAACCTCGTGAATGGTTTATATCGTCGCTTTTGCCCCACTTGAGAATTTCTCTATCACAACAGAAGATAGAAACACAGGCAAAAGCCTTGGAGATCGTGATGAGGCTGCATGCATCACCTATTCAAAATACGAACCTAGGAGTACATCATATCCAATCACAGTTAGAAAGCCTACACTTAGAAATATAGAGTTTGAAGATGACAAGGAAATTAAGCCTGAGGTGCGTGCAGAAGTTTGTTATTTGAAGTGCAAGGGCCATGGACATGATAAGGATCATTGTCTTATGTATGAGAACTATATGACAGGAGGGGTGCCGATTCCCCTAGAACTAAAAGCCCTAGAAAGGATGAGTGTGGTGACTGCATTGTGGTGTGCCATTTGTTAAGTTACTGAGCAACATGCGACGAATAATTCCCAATTACTTCAAAAGTTTGTTCAGACACCCTAGTAGTTGTTCTGTAATTTCTGAAAATCTATGGGACACGATGAGCGCCACTCTCAAAGCTATGTGCTGATGATGGAAAGAACACCTACGTACCATATGCAAGCAGAAGCTCGGCCTCTAGATCAAGGTGTTGGAGGAGTGCGTGGAGGTTATCAGGGTCGAGGACGGGGCTGAGGAGGAGGAGGACCCAGTAGAGGTCACAATCAAATTATCTACTACAACTACAGATAGCTGGGGCACTATGCATGAGACTGCTAGAATCCTACACACCCATCATGTCAATATTATAGATAGTTCGATCATACTATAGAAGAATGCCCGGTGCTAATATCTAAAATGTAAGAGAAGAAAACGCAACCTAAACAACCTATGTAGAATTTGTAGATGATGAGGGCTGAGGCTCGTGAAGAAGATCAAAGCATCAATATTGTGCTAAGAATTGGAGTGACAACTTCTTCCAATAACGGTAAATAGCTTGAAGAAGAAGGAAGAGTCCACAAAGTGCCATAGAAAGAAGCTAGATTTGATCTGGACCACGCTAAGGAAACTATTTTGGAAGCTAAGAAGAGCTTCATAGAGGCCTACACCTCAAAAAGCCAGGGCAAGGTACAAGAACTCAGTGCACCTATAGAGGTTAATCCTTCTATACTCACTACATTTTTGGAGACCTTCATGAAACTATTATGTGATAGAAAAACTATGGAAGGCCTACAGGAACTAATAAATAAATGTGCCAGCAAGGAATATGCCCCTCGTGAACACCGTGCGGTCAGAAATATTGGCAAGAATAAGGCAAGAATAGGGTAGGAGATGAGTCTAACAATGCAAATAGGTGATTATGACATGGACCAGGTCATTTTGGATTTGGGGTCCGATGCAAACGTATTACTGAAACAGACATGGGAAAGGATGGGGAGACCTGCATTGCAGTTGTCTCTGATTCAGCTCAGGATGGCTAACTAGTAGAAGGTCATCCCCATGGGATGGTTATATGGATTAACAGTTGATATTGAAGGCGCAAGCATGGTGGAAGACTTTGAAGTTATAGAATCGTTGATGACAATAATCCCTACCCTACACTCCTGCGAATTGACTGGGCTATTGATATCAATGGGGTCATTAATTTGAAGAAGACAACAATGTCATTTGAAACAAAGTCACTTCAAGTTATAGTGCCGCTTGACCATGTAGAAGGGGCACACTATACTGAACCAGTCCACGATTATGAAGAAAGTGATGACGAACTAGACCAAATTTATAAGATAACAATGCGAGATCAAGACTGGATCAGTCCAATCACAGATGGATAGATTGCATGGGACCGGAAGAGTTCCTGCACCTCTGATTTAGATGAGGAATTAGAACATTATTTTATACCACCATTTACGACTCTTGTTAGATCTGATGCTCTGGTTATGGCCTAGGAAAACCCTTCCTTTCCACACTTGGTCCAATTTATAAAAAACAATGTTTTATTTCCTATACGCTACTTTGCCTTGTGTTAAAAGCATGTACACATGGGTCAGTGTATACCCAACCTGTGTATATGTGTTAAAACACTTAAAAATAATAAATCTCCTTAAATTCGAGTGGATTTTATGGGTTTTACCTATTACTCACTTAGTACAGCCTGTGGCCCAACTCTTTCACAACTGAAAAAACTAATTTGGAGAAGTATAAATAAACCTTCATGGGAAGGTGTAAAGGAAGAGAAGGGATGAGATATTGATATTATAGTTGATTGATCCCTGATTGAGTCTAAAGAAATCCCTATGCCTCCTACACTCCCCAAGCTCGAGGAAACTCTTGTTTTCTCTTTTGAAATATCCTTCATCCCTCTTATGATATCCTTGTGTATATTGATGGAGGAAGATTGCTGAGGCAGGGACAGGATAGATCCAAAGGGCAGTTCCACTTGGAGCTGGAGGAGGACTTAGGTTGTAGTTTTCCATCTTTTTATTTAGCTTACATCAATAAAGAAATGTTGTCATGTTCCTGATATTTATCATGTTTATGCATTGATCCATGTTGTGACTTGGTTATAAATCTTATATTAATGCATAAATTTTTATTTTCTTATATGATCTAATGTATATATCATAAACATGCTTTCCGTTACTATTATTATATATGATTTTCTTGGATAATTTACACGTTTCAAAGGCATCAAAAGAAGCAGAGGGTTTGAACCTTGCAGGATCTACCCAAACGTAGGACTTCCAGGTAAGGACACTTCTTCCCAGTTTAGTAGTTAAAGCATTTAAATTGTTTGTTTGCGCATTTCTTGTTGTTGTATGCCCCCAGCTCTGTTGGGGTTTTCAACCCAAGACCCTAGGGTGTTCCCACCAGCAACAAAATTGGCAACTCCACTGGGGAAAACATTCTTGTTTTTCCTAGTTCGGGTTGTTTGTTCTCAATCAAGGTTTGTTTTCTTGATTTCTTTCTTTTACAGTGTCATTGACTTATTAACTTCCAAGGCATCAAGTCTGATCTTCTTGATAAGGCCTTGATTTTTTGTTTTTCTTGATTGAGTCTTTTATGCGCTCTTTTCATGGAGTACAATTGTGTATACACGCTAGTTTCCTTAAGTAGACTCGTGTATATGCGAGTTTCCTGTGTTTGAAACACATGTGTACACCTCTGTGTCTTTACATAGTTGCCTATACATCATTTTGAATTGTTTTTTCAAAATTGTTTGATCAATTAGGTCTATTGCCTAGTGAATTTTACTATTTTCCAGTCATTTCATCTCTGTAGAACTTAATTTTCTTGCAAGTTTTCGATTTTCAATCTCCTTCTTAGTGAAAATCCTAGTTGGCATAGCATTTCTTTTTTAGTAGGGTTTTGTTTTGGGTCTTAGGTTCAAGGATTTTGTTTGAAGTTCTTGGATGTTGTGTTTTTCTAGAACAAGAAATTGGTTTTGATTTCATTTATAACCCAGATTTCAAATTTCTTTTCTTGGCTATCCCTTTTGGTTGACCTTGTGGTTTTTCATGCTTTTTTAGGTATCTATTTGGCAATCTTGAGAGTTTTCTTTTTGACATTTTTCCAGTTTGCTGAAGTCTTTTTCTATTATTCAAGTCAATTTGTACAAGTTTGTATTCCCTCTTGTTTCAAGTTTCATTTATTAATGAGTTTTATAACTTTCCAAGTCTAAGGACTCTTTGTGCTTGTTTCTTGATTTTTAAAATTTAGTAGTTCTTTTAGTGACCTTGAAAATTTACTTAGTTTTTCAAAAAGAAAAAGACAAAAACATAGCTTTTGCCTTTCTTTTTCTTTCTAGGCTTTTGGTTTCTTGGTTTCATTGGTTTTTATTTTTAGCAATTGTGATCTTTTTCAATTTGTTTTTCTTGGTTTAGAGGGAAGTTGGTCAATTTGTGCCCTCTTCATTGTCAACTTGGATTATTGATTTTATAAATAATCACATTCCTTATAGTATGAGTATCCATAGGATCTTGGATCATCATTTAAATTTGCATTAGGTTAATTTGCATCATAAGAATTCTTAGTCTTTTTAGATTTTGAAAGTGTGTGGAGTGTTTAAGAAATATATAACTATTATATATAATATATTATATTATATAATATAACATATATATATAAATATATATAATAATAAGTTTTTTCATAGAACCAAGTAGAAATCCCTCTTCATCGAAAGAAAATAACTGCATGCATATAGTTAAGTTTCCATTGGTTTATTTTGCACCGACAACATCATTAGTTTCTCTCTCATTATACCCTTGACTTAAAGATCAACCCTCTAAAATCAAGTGATTTAATAAAAAGAACTAGAGCTTTTTAATTTGTCATTAACAAACACCAACAAGTTTAAGTTTCTTAGGGCCTTGGAATAGGTGAGTGGAGAGTTAACTCTCCAAGTCCACTAAAATTATCAAACATAGAAGTTGAATAACGAGCGAAATCCAGTGTTGTTAGAAATACTGGGAAAGATCCATGACTGGGAGTTAAGCACGAGGGAGAGTGAAGACAAGGAAGATGGATACCTCCTCTCCTACTTGTTGGATCCTGCCTCACGACTGTTTTTCCTAGCTTTTGGTATGAACTGGTGCCCATAGTTTCCTTTCCTATGGATCACATAGGTGGCTGCAGAGGTGAATCCCATGGCACCTGAGGTAGACGTTGCATCACATTCATCAGTACTTCTGGAGGGTACCCTTGTGAAGCTTGGGTTCTTGCACCAGCAAAGGCTATTGTCTGGAGGTCAGGGTAATTGTTTCTGTTACCTTCACTAGTAGGCCTGGGCCATCATTACCCTAGACTATTTTCGGAAGGTCATTGATTTTCGCTTTCTTGTATTTTGGTGTCTCGTCCTCATCACCCGGAGTGGAAATACTTGGAAGTAGTTTGATTGACCTTATATTTAGGGATTTTTAGAGAGTTCTCTTTCCTCCTAGTTGGCCTATATTTATAATTTTTTGAGTCTTTAATTATATTTCTAAAAATAATTAAAAGAGGTTGATCAATCAGTTCGTCGTTCAAGGAGGCTTCGTGGGCTTTCACCTACGAGTGTTGAGCCTTATCCTCAAAGGCGTAAGAGAAATTCTACCAGTGATTTTCAATCAGTGGCAGAAGATGCACTGAAGATTAATCCTCCTTTGGAATTATTGATTCACAAGATAGACCTAGTACAAGTAGAGAGTTGGAGAAGAACACTCTAGTTCTTTTTAGAGTTCCCTTCTAGTCGGAAGACATTATTGTCGAGTCGTAAGAAGGGTCTCTTTCACCTCTAATTACCTCCAATTATTTTTTCAATCTAGGAATGTTTTGTTATTTTGAAGAGTGTCTCAGTCTGAGGCTCACATTTGCCAGAGTAATGCTAGCAGTATAGGGCTCAAAGATACAAGAATAAATGGATGCTTGATTATAAAAAACTAATTTTAAAGGCTAAATCACACATTCAGAAAACTAAGCAATTCATCAGTCAAGGGTTCAGTAACAATAACTCATCCCTATGTAAACTGATGGGACCAAAGGAAATCAGGGAACAAGTCCTTGATCTGGGAGCTAGACAATAAATGTCACTGCCCACTGCAATCTTAGAGCGTTCTTCACACCAAAGAAACAATAATGCAAATGATAGGAAATGGAACAAAAAATAAGAAATGGAATAGAAACTAGGAAACTGTAACAGTAATTAAGTTTAATGAGCAACAACACCTTAGTCTACAAGATCAAATGCAACAATCGTGTCTTACAGAAATCAACTGGCAATCCTCTATCTTTAAGGATGAATTAAACAACACACAGAAATAGAATAACATCGACTAACGATGAAATATGGAACAATACTAGAAAGTCAAATATAAATATACAGTAACTTAAGACGCGACACACCTCAATAGTAATCTGATCTTGGTAATCCAATTTGTCAGTCTTAGTTACAATAATATGACTATCTTTTACAATGGAACAACAACGTTCATAGATTCAATCAATCGCAAGGAAATATAATCTCTAAGATGAATTCAGTAATACCAATGGTTAAGTGTTACCACACAGACATTCTATAATTGAACAACAACGGTATCCTATAAAATCTAGTTATATTAGTACTTAAAGAAACACAATGCATTGTAGAGTTAGGATGTCTCTGTCTCAGGAAAGGATATCACTTAACAGATCAAACGTAACAGAGAAGTGAAGTAAAAGAACAAAACATATCAGATTACCGAATAAATCTGATGAGCAAAACCACACATAAACCAAAAGTAATAGTACAGGAGCAAGTGTTCCTCTAGGGCTGGGCCCTTAGCCTCCAGGGCTACACCGCTTGAAGTTATTCCAAGATCAAATATGAAATAGCAACCAAGTTTGTATTAATGCATAAGACAGAATAATAGTGGATCACTTCTCAACGAGAGTCAATGATCAAAGTCTCAACTTTAAGAGAAATTACATAAAAACATAACAGACTCTCTCAGCTAACAGAGCTGCCCCTTTTTATAATGGAGAAGGTAGAGATGTCTAGGTGCAAAAAATAGTTAAAGCAGCGATCCCTCAAGATCAAAGGATCTTGAGGGATTTACCGAACCGTTGGCTCTGAGTTATCTCTTTACTTTCTTGCGTCGAGCCGATATCTCCATTTCCTTTCCTTGGCTGATACGCTTTTATTTGGTTTGCCTTGTTTGCATGTGGTCCCCCGTCAAAGGGACAGTGGTTAACCCAGCCTTGTCCTTTCCTTTGGAACATCAATCTTTCGTTTTTCCTTCTTCCTGCATAAGAAAATGACAATTGTCAGTGTTTTCGTTTTGCACATTAATCTTACAAATTTTGTCACAATTCCTTATTATCTACCTAGTTCATGATGCAAAAGGTTTGTAAGTTTTAATGAAAAGATACTGAAATAATCACCAAAAACATACCTTCTTTAGTACTCCACAATTATTGAGTTCGAAGAGCTTACTGAGTCTATTTTGACTCCTAATTCTCCTCTTCTGCCTGATCACCTGGACATTTTATTATACATCGGGACTCTGACCAACAAGCCTTCGAGCCCAGGTTTATTTTGATCTTTTCCTTCAATGACCACTGCTGGGAGAATGACATCCACCATGAGTGCTACTAGTATGCAAACTCCTGTATCCATGCAAGGAGGAGGAATGATTTATATACCTTTTGTTACTCCTAACACTACTATATTTGGCTCTACCTCCATTCCATCTTCGATTGGGGGCACCCAAGCTTTTGCCTCTAGCATTGGCTTTTTCCCTTTTGGAATGCCGACCAGTGCAATTCCTTTGGTTCCATTAAGTATTCCATTAGCTGCCTCCACATCTATGATTTCCATGGCAAGTGGGTCAGCTTATTTTCAGGGTTTTCCTTTTGGGAGTGGTCAAATACCACATTCCAACCCATCCTTAGGATCAATACCTTTTCCCTCTACGGGTCAAATTTATAATCCTTTTCAAGGCTAGACAAACCCTGCAGTTAGTGGACTTGGAGCTGGGAATCAATCGTACTTCAACCAAGAAAGGAATATGTCATATTCTTCTGTTAGTTCATTACATAGAATTTCTCCCTATCCTCATGAATGGAACCCTTACCAAGGGCTCTCTGCTCCTTTTAACACCTCTATAGGGGCAATTTCACTGGATAAGGAAACTTTTCGTCTGGAGTTGGTTAAACTCTAGTTTTTTCTAGACCACAAGGAGCTCCTTATGGTTCAGGTGGGTCTACGAATTACTTTAGGCAACCTGGTACCTTCACAAGTCTAGGGTATACTTTTCAGAACGTTGGGAATTCCACCTAGACCTGGTGGAATCCTCAGGGTCCTCCATGACTACCTCTTCTGGCAAAGTTAAACTTTCCAGATCTTTCTAAATTGACTAATGATCTGCTTAGTTATAACCTTAACTAGCCTCTGGTCAAAACCAAACTTCCCTCAGATATACCTAAATTTGAAGGGAAGACTGGTGAAGATCCAGGTGACCATGTAACCACTTTCCACTTGTGGCGTTCGTCAAACTCGTTGATAGATGATTCAATCAGGTTTAGATTATTCCAACGTACCCTAACAGGAAATGTGGCTAAGTGGTACATTGAACTACCAAGGGGAACCTTCACTTCTTTCAGCAATTTAGCTACAATACTTTTGAACCATTTTTAGTTTCCTATCCACTATGATGCTGGAACTGAGCTATTAGCTAATTTTCACTAGGCCCAGGCAACCCACATTTTGGATCACATCTAGGAATGGAGGAGAAGGAAAAGGCTCGTTAATGCTGATATTCCACAATAATTCCTTCTTGAATGGTTTCTTAAATCTTTACAACCTGATATATCTAAGGATGCATCCCTCTCTAGTGCGTTCACTAAGGAACAGGCTATTTTTAGAGCCCAATAGTTAGAACTTATATATTCTCAATCTAGGGTTCTTCAAAAAATTCTGCCTGATGCTCCTAGGTCCAAAGTTGATATAGCCAAGCTGAAGCCAAGTCCCCATGCCAACGGGCCAGTCAGATCAATTGATGCTAACATGACTAACCTGTTAAATCAATTGCAACAATTGTATTTACAAACTACTTCTTCTATGCATGCATCACCATCAGTGCCTATGCCTTCTCAACCTACATCTATAAATTTTGTCCAAACTTCTAACCCCAAAGGAAACCAAAAATCTGATGGGAAGAAGAAAGGAGGAGGTAGGAAAAATAACTAGGATGGGAAGGGTAATGCAAACAAACTCGACAATGATGCTAGAGGGGGTAGAAAAGAGTCTAAGAAAAAAGTAAAATTTCCATGCAAATTATGCAATGGAGATCATTTCACTCATATTTGGCCTAAGATCCAAGGTGCTCAGTGCTTATTAGTTCACCAGGGGTCTTCTAGCTCCTAGGCATTCTTAACTAACCCTTTTCCCCAAGGGCAACAATTACTTGCTGGCACAAACTCTAGTACTGGTACCCCCGCAGGGGTCAACTAGGAAGGGGATAATACATCAAATGTTTACATGATGATTTCACATATTGACATTTCTACATGATCACATGATTATGGTGGATCAAAATCATCTAAGGCTAAGGGTGCTCCTGATGCTTTAGAGCCATTCCATATCGAGAGGCCCTTTGTTGAGTCTATACCTTAGATGCTGAAAGGCTCCGAAAAATGCTCGACCATTAACGCTAATGCTAAGGCAGCCCATAACTACTCGATTGTAGAAGATCTGGCTCAGAGTCTTTGTGCTCTATCGGCATTAGAGATACCCCAATCACAGCCCACACAAAGGAGTGCATTACTCACTGCAATAGGAGCAGTTGATCCAAAAAATTCTCTTATGCTTACATTTGATATGTCAAACATCAAGAATAGACTCCCGCATCATATGACTTTCTAGATAAAGTCTACATATCGAAAGACCAATATCTTTCGAACTATTGTTGATGAAGGAGCTTCCACATATGTAATGTCCATATTAGGTTGGAACGCTATTGGATCCCCTCAAGTTGTTCCTTCACCTACTATATTGACAACATTTGATGGTAATTCTCATAGGCCGCATGAGATTATTCCAGCCTTTCCAATCTGTGTTGGGGGAAAGGTGGTAAATATTGAGGTAGAATAGTCGATGTGAATATGGATTACAACCTCCTTTTAGGAAGGAGTTGGATTTATCAGATGGATGCTATTGTCTCATCGTTATTTCGCATCCTTTGTTTTCCTCATGAAGGGAGAATTGTAAAGGTTGATCAGATGGATTATTCTCTGAGAGATTATCACGCATCTTCTGAGTCTACTGTTCCATTAGTAGATGATCCCAAGCAGCCTATAGAGAATTTAGGAGTTGCAATGTACTCTTCCTTAATGGGTACCTTTGATCTTCCTACTCCTTTAGCTAGAATTAATGATATTTCATCCTCCAAGGCACATTCTCAAAGAGAGTTCTTTAGAACTCATTAGTTTTCGGATCCTTGGCCCTTACCCTAATCGACCACCACATTAGATGAGGAGAAGGTAGGTGGGATGGCATATCCTATATCTGTAGTGGAAATTTCTTATTAGTCTATTATTAACTTTGCAGACTCCGATCCTACTCATTTTTCACCAGAGGAGCTAGATGGGGATGTGGCTCTGGCCTGAACTCTAGATTAGACTTCTGCTCAGGATTTTTTAGATACTATATTTTAATCTGAAGAGGCAATTCTAGAAGCAATAACAAGCATTGAAAGACCATGGAATGATTTTCATCATCGTCCGTATTTCCTCCCTCATTTTCAGGAAGTAGAATCAAGTTTGTACAGTCCTTCTACTAGTGATGTTCATGCAGTTTTAAGCCCTTTGCCACCAACATAGGCTTTTGTTGAATGCAACATGTTTGTTATCTCACAAATAGTTCTAGTGAACATCTCTAGGAATCCCAACATTATTGAAAATATCTTCATTAGAGCTGACTGTTCCCCTGAAGAAATTCAAACTTATACCAATCTCTTCAAATAATTTCGTGATGTGTTTGCCTTGTATTATGAGGAAATTCCTGTAATAGATCCATCTATAGTACATCATGAGATGAATACGTATGAAAATGAAAAACCTATTCGTCAAAAACTTTGATCGGTAAACCCTATAAAAGTAGCAGTTATCAAAGTTGAAGTCGAGAAGTTGCTTAAGGTAGGTTTCATATACCTCGTTCCTTTAACTGAGTGGGTCTCTAATCCAATCCCCGTAGACAAAAAGGAAGAAACGATTTGCATATGCATTGACTTTAGGGACATAAATAAGGCTTGTCCTAAGGACAATTACCCCACACCCTTTATTGATGAATCAGCAGGTAATGAGATTTTTTCGTTTATGGATGGATTATCTGGTAATAATCAAATTATTATCCATCCAGAATATCAACACAACACAACTTTTATTTGTCCTTGGGGTAAATTTGCATAGATGAATTTTGGCCTAAAAAATGTTGGAGCTACTTTTCAGTGGGCCATGTCATATGCTTTTCATGATATCAAGCACATTATCGAAGCCTATCTGGATGACTTAGCTGCTTATTCTCGAAAGAGAATTCATTGTCCTAAATATCTTCAATTGATTTTTGAACGATGTCATTTTTACAAAGTCCGGTTGAATCCGAATAAGTGTGTTTTCGTCGTCACATCTGGTCGGTTTTTGAGATTCATCGTGTCAACAGAGGGGATTCGTGTAAATCCCTTCAAGGTTGAGGCAATAGTTTAGTTTCCTCCCCCATCTTCTATACGTCAACTTCCGAGTCTGCAAGGAAAATAAATTTTCTTGAGGAGATTTATAGCCAATTATGTCGAGATCACAAAAGGATTTATGTGATTGCTTAAGAAAGGGGTCCCATTTTTATGGGATGATTTCTCACAACAACCTTTTGATGCTTTGAAAAAAGAATTAACCTCTGCTCCTTTTTTGAGTCCGCTTGATTATAGTAGATATTTCCTCTTGTATCTTGCAGCAGCAGAATAAACCATTCGTATGGTTCTAGTTCAAGAATATGATGCCTTATGTGAGCATGTGATCTACTATCTGAGCCGAGGCTTTGTAGGTCCTGAAATGCATTATTCTCCCATTGAGAATTTAGCTTTGGCAGTTGTCCATGCTCTCCAACAACTTAGACATTATATTTTTCTTCAAAAAAATTTCTTCTTAGCAACCATCAACCCATTTCAACTTGTTCTCAATAGGTGAGTGATTCGGGGAAAATATAATAGATGGATTTTCATTTTACAAGAATTCGATCTCGAATTCATGTCAGCTAAGTCTAAGAAATATTTAGTATTTGCAGAGTTAATCTCAGAGTTTCCTTGTGAGGAAGAAATCCTTTACGAGGAAAATTTTCCTAATGAACATATATTTCTTATTCCCTCGCAAAATCCTTGGTATGGAAATATCATTATATATCTCCAGACTTTGAAGTTTCCACCCTTTTTTCCAAGGATGAGAGTAGAAAATTGTGTCACCTCGCTAAAAGTTAAATCATTATAGGTGACACTTTATATCGTTGTGGGATTGATTCAATCCTTAGACGTTGTTTAACATTGGAAGAAGTTGAGCCTGTGCTTAACGATTTCCATAGTGGAGCTTGTGGTGGTCATCTATCTCGGCTTGCTACAACCCAAAAAAAATTGTCGCAGGCTACTTTTGGCCTTTGATCTTCAAAGATTGTATTGAAGTGGTCAAGAGATTCCACCCCTATCAAGTTTATACTCGGAAAATGTGCGCATATCCAGCTCCACTTTTCCCTGTGATCACCATCGGTCCTTTCACAAAATGGGGCATCGATTTTACTACTTGTAATCCACCTTCAGTAAGAAATCAAAAGTATATCATCATGGTCATAGGCTACTTTACTAAGTGGGTTGAGGCTATGCCTACTTTCACGAATGATGGTGAAACAATGACCTTGTTTCTCTTCAATAAAGTTATTTCTTGCTTGGGTATTCCTAAACAGATTGTCACTGACCATGGAAGTCATTTCCAAAATAACAAGATGTATGAATTGGCTCTCAAGTTGGGTTTCCAGTAGGAGCATTCATCTTCGTATTATCCTCACACCAATGGGCAGGTCAAAACCGTGAACAAATCCATTAAAATCATCCTGCGAAGGACATTTAGCAAAGCTAAATCCAATTAGCACATCATGTTATATCTGGCACTTTGGGAATACTGAATGTCAGTTAAGAATACCACTGGTTTTGCTCCCTTTCAACTGGTTTACGGGTTGGAATCTATTTTTCCTATAGAATGTGAAATTTCTTCCCTTAAACTAGTTGTTGAACTTCTTGCTAATACTTCTAGTATCGAAGAACACCTTGTTCATTTGGAACATCTTGATGAGCAACGTCGAGATGTTGCATAATAAACGAAGCTCATAAAAAGAGGGTAAAAACTCAATACGATAAAGTTGTCCATCCTAGAAAATTTTATGAAGGTGACCTTGTCTTCATCTATAATAAAGGAAAAGATGCCTTGGGGGCAAGCAAGTTTAAATCTATGTGGTATTGTCCCTTCATTGTCAAAAGATCCTTGAAAGAGGGAGCCTATGAATTGATTGATTTTGAAGGAAACAAGTTGGCAAAGCCCAGAAATGGGCTCTAACATAAGAAGTACTTTTCTTGGGCTTCGATCGAGCATTTTCTTGTTTGTATATATTGTATGATTGTACATATCTATCTATCGATTTTAGTGATGTCAATATTTTTGATCTGCTTTGGCAGGCACTGATGGACGATTTGATATATCTAGGGTTCACCGATGGTGCCAGTAGACACACTCGGAACCTTGCTTCTATGGCTTGGGTATTTATTATCCATCTGGCCAATTGATGGTTTCGACAGGAGTATGTATCGATCCCACTTCAAATAATATTGTCGAATATACTAATGTTATTAATTTACTATCCGAGGTGATATCTCTTGATATTGATTCGTTAGTAGTTTATTTGGATTCACAGCTAGTGGTATCTCAACTAAATAACATATATTGGGTAAGAGATCCTTATTTGTATCGCTAATTTCTGAGAGTGCATTTATTGCAAAGATCATTTGTTTACATCACATTTTTTCATATTTGAAAATCAGAAAATTCCTTAGTAGATTCTATTGCTAGCCAAGAATTTGACTGGCATATAAATCATTCATCACATTCAAACATAAAAAATAATCAAAGTATCATCTGTATATATGATCATCATAAAATTGTCTATATATAGATAGAGTTTTTGTGTCCAAAATAATATACAAAATTGGGACAAGAGGCCCTACAAAATTTGGGCTTATGCTCATCAACATGTCTAATAAAAAAACATCTAATCATCTATCTAACGATCCTATTCAGGATGAGTAGCAAGAAAGAAAATGACAACATTAGCCACCCGCCAAAATAATTGCACCCAATCCCTTGGTACTCCCACCACACTTCGCTACATCTCCTCTGGTAAGTCCTCTATGGCTACCTTGGGTACTTGGTGAGTCAATCTCACCAAGTTTCTCTGGACTACATCGAGGACTCTCTCAGTCTTTGTTGCAACCCCTTTGGCATCTCTTCCATGATTCCTATGTCAAGAAAGACCATCAGGTCTCACCGGTCCAACATCTGTGTCATGATCAATAATTTTGTAAGTGTTTTGTCTCATAAAAAAAAAAAATTCATTTATATGGAAAATCCAAAAAACAAAATCTTAAAATTCAAAATTAGAAAAAAAAACATTCATACCTATGGCACCCCATTCTGATTCCGGTGGCAATACTAGATCCGGATCTCCTCAAAAATCCATTCCGGCATAAGGGTATTCTTCAACTACAATGACCTATTGTTCCCACCAAGGGAAAAACTCGTCATCAAATGTAGTCCTAGGGACCTCACTGCCCCCTAGTCATTTCATTAAGTCATTCCACCTGCCCATCCATGGATCTCTTGGACTACTGATGGTGGATAATACCTTGGGACGAAGCCCAGGTACTCTCTCAAAAAAGAAGGAACATAAAATAGTTCTATACCCAAAATTCTTCATTTGACCCTTCTGGATGGAAGTGAGTTTTTCTTCATGATGGTTAGCAGAGGTGTACACCAATCAAAAACTCTAGTGAGACAATCCACTGCAAGGTTCATGGAAATACCTGAAGCCTGATGTAGAGCTGCAGAACAGTTTACCCTAGCTATGGTAAATAGTAATATTATTAGTGATAAACTCTCTACATACTTGATTTGAATCTGAATTCCAACCTTTTTGGGATTTCCAGGATAGTATATACGGATGTAGTCTTCTACAATGAGACCACCTCTCATCTTTTTTATTGAGTGCACCCTCTCCCCCCTACAAGAAAGACCTGTAATGAAATAGATGTCATCTATTTCGATCCTCAAGGGCATTTGATCAATCATGCATGCATCTTCTTCTTCACTCCAGTAGTGGATTAGCATCTCAAGAAATCGAGTATTCGCCTTCATGTTTGGAATTTTGAAGAATTTTAACAAACCACATCCTCTCAAGGCATCTAATGCATTTTGATCCTCCATCACTTGGTTATCAATGGTGTTGTGCTATTTTTCACGCCACGTAATTGTCATCCTGCAAAAAAAGATGTTTTAATCATTAAATCCATGTTTAAAATTTTAAACTTGCACACACATGGGTTCGTTATTAACACAGTCATGTATAGGGCCTTCCTATATGCGAGTCACCTGTATCCAACCCACATGTACACAGAGCAAAATTTTTAAAAGTAATTCCTAACAGTCAAATTTATGAAAAAACATCTAAAAAGCATAAAAAATAATGAAATGTATTATTTGAGGGTTACCTGGAAAATTTGAAGCAATTTGAACAGTTGAATTTGACGAAGGAAGCTTGCTTGAGTTTTTCTCCACAGCTCCTTGCTCAAAACACAAATGAGAAAACTGTGAATCCAAAAGTCCTTATATAGGTTGAAAAATGAAAATTATTTTTTCGAAAGTTGGTTTTTATTTTGTGGGCTTTTTGACCTTTTGGCTTGGAGTGTTGGGATTGGTTGTTTTTATAGGATATTTTGGAGATTTTTTGAGAAATTGCTTCAGTCCCATGAATGCATACCTATCATGGTAGGTATCACTTCATTACTAGCATATAGGTTAGGGAATATCACTTTCCACTTCATTTTGCATACTACCCTCCATACTACGATATTTTTTGCCATAGGGTCGACCCCATCATGTCTTGATTCATAAACCATTTTCACTCACCGAATTATAAAATCATGATATGATGGTAGAGCCAATCGTTACATGGGCATATTAGTTAGATCCTCACTAACAACTGTTTCCCATGCTGCTACATTGAGTAGGCTCGGGAGTCCTCTTTAGTCCCGCCATGACTCGTGCATTAGAGACTCATTCTCTTTCTTCTTCGCTATTTTTTGGCTTTATACCCTAGAGGCTCCTTTGTGTTGAGTTGTACTGCTACATTGCATCTTGACATTTTGTACCTTTTGGCCTTGAGCCGGCTTCACTTAGACTCGTGTTTAAGCCACCTTTTGACCATGTCTTCTGCAAAATCAACCTTGCAATCACTTAGCCTCTACAACTTGATACACCCTTTTACCTGTGGAAAGAACATTCCTTTGAGTGCCATTGACCAATTTCATCACCTTGCATTGAGCATAGGAATGTTCCCCTTTGAGGAACTAGAGCATATTTTTTTGAACACTCGTTATTTCCACTATACTATAGCATTATTTTATTCTTTTTCAAGCTTCATAAATATGAAAAATACAAAAAAATATATATATCCCAAAAACAGCAGGAATTGGGACATTATTTCCATAATTGATGGCAGCTAGAGTCAGTTGTATTGCCCTTGAACACAACACTCAAAAAAAAAAAATTCCTCCATTGGGATGGGATTTAGTTTGACTTAGGAGAGCCTTAGCCTTGTTATTGAGTCAGTACTCCTCCAATTGGTTATCTCTTCCAATCATATGGATAGTTTGCTTATGCCTTCTGCATGACAAACTTATACAATGTTAGCAAATGTTGCCATGAAGTCACAGTTGAGTTGTGATGTTGTTCAAGGGAAGTAAACCAGAGTCGCCCTCTCTGTGGTGTCTCTTAACCTATTTTTCAATCAGCCATTCCTAGTTCTCAGAGTCATGTTTGTTATCACATCAACTATTTGGTCCTTTGCTCGTGCTAGTTTGAGAATGTCTCCATTGACTTCCTGTTGGTTGCTCTTGTTCTTATCGACTATGACAAATTAATCTGAGAGCAGATCTAGAGTTGCATCTTGGCCCTATTTTCATTATTGATAGGTCACCTTGTGATCAACATTGATCAGTATCATGGGTCTTTGACTGAGTGGTTTCCCTTGTGTTCTAAATCAACTTTCATTATCACACATTGGGATTCTTGCAGTACCTTGGTTTCCATTTGACCCTATTGGTGGATTCCTCACCTTTGTATCAGATTTCATTATTGGTTGGTTCAAAGGGTTTCTATCACATGCTAGTTACATCGTGTGTATGCTGGAAATGTACTTTGGTTGAGTTACTACATCTTTATTTGTCTAATTCCTTCCATATTATTGGCCTACGGGTTACACTCATGCAAGGATGCCTTAATGCCTTCCTTCTAGTGGATATTTTCCCATCGAATCCAACTCATTGCTCTGGGAATGAAATCTAAAGTCCATTTGGCAGTACCTTAGCATTTGCAGTCATCAGTGGCAGACTCCTTCACTATCGATATTGGGAAAACATCATTATCTCTTGATTGATAGATTCTTCCAAGTGTTCAACTACAACTCATTTATTCACACTTGCTAGATTGTACTGCGTGCCTTAGCTCTCATCATCATTATTGGTGAGTATTCTTGTGTTTGTTAATGGTATACATCAATGACTAGTAATCAAACGATTCCTCACATGGTCGACTTCATATCATTTATTTCCATTGTGTAGAAATGTATCACGACGGTTGGTGAAGACCTTGGGTTTGCATCAACATTTCTTGGTTCTCTTGTCAGTTTCTCTTGTTTTTACTAGTTGACACCATCCAACTTATATGTTGTAGTTCCTTACAGTGACATTCTACATGTTGGCACTTAAGTTCCAGTGTAGTACCACTTATTCCACCATTTGACTTGGTACATTTGGATCAGCTTTATGACTTCAGTGATCAACTTCCTACTTCAACATCAATGATCGGTTCTTTATATGTGATATTTACACATGTACTTATTTGGATATGATCAGATGACCCATTATGTATTTTCAGTTCCTTTATACTTGTATGCATATTGGATCTGCTTTTGTACTTGACATGTGGACATGATTTACTATCTCCGAGCATGGGTATGCCTACCTCGGACAATAGTTTCTTTCTGATCTCTTTCACTAGCTTGGCAAGCTGAATTCTAGTGAACTCCTCCCTGGTCTTGGCATGATTCCTTCTATACACTTAATACATTTTGGCCATCATATACCCCTCTGACCTCATATATTAGGGGGAATCTGTTATAGCACCATTTACCACTCTTGGTAGATCTAATGCTCTGGTTATGGCCTAGGGCAACCCTTCCTTTATAGACTTGGTACAAATTCTAAATAACATTGTTTTATTTCCTATACGCTACTTTCCCTATGTTAAAAGCATACACACACGGGTCAGTATATACCCAACCTACGTATATGTGTTAAGACACTTAAAAATAATAAATCTCCTTAAATTCGAGTAGAATTTACAGGTTTTACATGTTACTCACTTACTACAGCCCGTGGCCCAATTGTTTCCCAACTAAAAAAAATAATTTGGAGAAGTATAAATAAACCTCCATGTGAAGGCCTAAAGGAAGAGAAGAGATGAGATATTGATATTATAGTTGATTGATCCGTGATCAAGTTTGAAGAAATCCCTATGCCTCTTTCACTCCTCAAGCTTTAGGAAACTCTTGTTTCCTCTTTTAAGATATCCTTCATCCCTCTTATGATATCCTTGTGTATATTGATGGAGGAAGATTGTTGAGGTCGGGACAGGACGAATCTAGAGGATGGTTCCACTTGGAGCTGGAGGAATACTCAAGTTGTAATTTTCCATCTTTTTATTTAGCTTACATCAATAAAGAAATGTTGTTCTATTCCTAATATTTATCATGTTTATGCATTGACCCATGTTATGATTTGTTTATAAATCTTATATTAAAGCATAATTGTTCATTTTCTTATATGATCTAATGTATATATCATGAACATGCTTTCCGTTACTGCTGTTGTATATGCTTTTCTTGGATAATTTATAGGGTTCAAAGGCATCGAAAGAAGCTGAGGTTTTGAACCTTGTGGGATCTACCCAAACGTAGGACCTCTGGGTAAGGATACTTCTTCCCAATTTAGTAGTTAAAGCATTTAAATTGTTTGTTTACACATTTCTTGCTACTGTATGCCCTCTACTCTGTTGGGGTTTTCAACCCAAGACCCTAGGGTGTTTCCATCTGCAACACATTGGCAGAATCGCTTGGATGAAGTCTCTTCATTGCGATGAAATATGATGATGAAGTTGATGCACTGTGTTTCATCGGAGGCAAGAAAATTACCCTATTATGATGGTTTAACTCACATAGATCTATTTTTGGATGAATTTGAGCGTGAAGTCCCTGAGAACCACCGCTTCCAAGCATTGGAGTTGGCACTGCGCGCTACGCCTAGATGATGGTGGGGTACACATAAGGATAGTTTTGTTGGATGGTGAGATTATAGAATAATGATGAAGCTATGGTTCGAGCGTGCTAATACCAGAATGCTTGAGAAGTATAATGGACGAGATGATCGACATGATTAGCTAGCGTAGTGGAATAAAGCATGGGGAACAAAACCACCACTAGAATGGGTACACATATTTTGTCATACCTTGGACACAATTCCCATGAACTAGTATCTGGAAAACAGAACTCCACCATGGCACCGCGGAATGGGATGTACTGAAGGAAGGATTCTTATTGACATTAAGCTTTGACGATGGATTTGCAAGCATCGATGAAGCACTGCAAGAGATTAAGGTGGTTATATTCAGAATATTGAAGGAACCTATGGAATGGACCCAACCAGACTGGGGCACCCAGTTGCGCCACACCCTAGAATGTTATAACATAACTGCTAAAGAGGAAGAATAAGACCTAAGGAACATCAATATTCCAAACATAGAAGGGCATCATGAAGTTGAAGGACCACAAATAGAAAACACAGACATCTGCGCACCTCTAAAAACAAAGTAAGTAAACTATTGTAGTGGCTACAACTACCCTCCAAAATTTTGCCTTACTTCATTTTGGAGCCTCCCTACCAACCATCCTCAACAATGTGTCTTGCACTGTCACGTACATGAGCTTCATTGATTTTCTAGTAGCATGACAGCCTATGCATGATACCTTGTTACATTCCCCTCATAGGCTGCTTCCCATAGACTTGGTCTAAATGATGGCTAAGCAACTCCGTCAAGAAATTACACAATTATGGAGGCGAACCAACCTTCCCTCCAGAAATTATGTAATCTTGACTGGAAGCCTACTGGGCTCAGAAATTGCACAATCCTGTCAGTGAAACTTCCCAAGAAAAACTGTGCAATCTAACCTAGAAGGACTGCTCAGCTTAGAAATTGCGCAATTCTGGGCATTAGTCAGCCGCTCAACCCAGAAATTGCACAATTGCTCTGGGAAGCCAACCCAACTCCCTCCCAGAAATGTGCAAATTTCTCCCTCAGGCAAGCAGGCTATTGCATGTGCCATCAGGTTGACGAATTCCACCTGGGATCAAGAAAACTTGACTTGCATGCATAGGCTACTTTTTCCCGAAATTGAAAAAAGAAACATGCAAAAAGCATCCATAGATTTTAGGGAGCTATTTTTAGCAGCTGGAGGTTACATGCAAAGATTGTTTTAGAAACTTTCCTCCAAATGTTTCTTTTCCCTAGATTTATGGCATGCGTGTCATCAGCGTCAAACTTATTCATTCGATGATTCAAAGCACATTCCTTCACATTGATCTTAGAGATCTGACATCCTATAGCACATCCAAGACTCTTTGACACATCCAGCTCAGCTATTTTCGGGTAAGTCAACTTAACTTGTCTTTTGCAGCATTTCTGTCAATTTTTGTGTTTTGGCTTGTGTGAGTGTTGTCTTCTTGATTTCTGTGAATGCTTGATGTCATTTACATGCATATTAGCTTGTACTAGCACCATTTCAGTTTTCATTAGCATCTCATTGTTGTTGCATGCATGACACTATTTTTCACAAACGGTCGCTGATTCGGAGACTCGCTTTACACGCATGCATGTTGTTCCATTTTCCGAATCTTGCATTCACTATTTTCTACCACGATCATTCACTCATTCTTACAGTCAATATTTCCATGCATTCAAATACACATTTGCTTTCAGTTTCCCGTCAGCGAGTTTGGGCAACCTTGGTGTGGACTCTGCCTCACCAAGACAACATTGTGCAACCTTGAAAGGGAAGGCTCTACCTTCCTCCTAGAAAATGCGCATTTATTCCCAGTGATTTTCCTCCAGTCTTGAATTGTGCAATTCTGAGAGGCAGTGACTACTGGCCCAGAAAATTGCGCAATGCAGTCACTGGGCCTACAACCTTTTCCAGCTAAAATTGCACATTCCAAAATCCCAACACCCAACATGCAAGTCTGGATTGCGCGTTGCATAATATCAGCAACCATCTAGCCTTCGAGCAGTCTAGACTTCCTTTTATGTACTTCTGACAGCTAGTCTCCTGGCCTCCCAGGAAAAGTTGTGCAATCCTTGCTAGCAAATCCCCAAGTATGTAGCATGTCATATCTAAAGTCTTCTTAGGTTTTAGATGATAGATTTCTTGCCATGCATGTTGCCACGTCTCCAGATCTAGCAGGTGTTCACCCACTTCTCAGCGTTTCAGGATCAATGGCCTCCAAGAGAGCAAGATCAAATGACATCGACGGAAGTGCAACTGGAGAAGTAGTTGAATGAGTGTTTACATCTTTGCCGATCTTCAAAGACACCAAGTTGATTGTAGACAAGGACATAAAGCTGAAATGGCAAGAGGTCAACGATGCATTTGCAGGCACATCTAGGGAAGATCTTGAAGACCACAAACTCTATGTGAACATTCACAAGTCTGGCTTGTACCTGATTGCATGTAGGTATCCTATGTTCCCATTTGCAGACATGATACATTGGATCATCTCGCACACTGATCCTAAGACGATGACATTGATCAATGTCAGCGGGATGGAGATTGCTACCTTCAGGGCACAAGATTATGAACAGATGTACCTATTGATGCCTCTAAAATCCTAGCACCAACATTGCGGATAACCACTGGTCTGGACCTTAGTACAACTCCTTTTCCGTTTGATATGGTGGCTCCAACTAGATATTATGGGACCGGTTTCCCATATAATGAATGGTTTGATGGATGATTGTTTTATAAAAGATGATAAGTGCTTTAGCCTATAATTCAAAAATATACAAATATACTTATCTAACTCGAGTAATGTATTAAAAAGGTGATTTTTGATTATTTCTAACAAACAAATAATCATATAGATGAATTACTGATTGATAGAAAGATGCATTCATAGATAATGATTACTTTGTTTAAGAAATTAAACAAAGTAATTATAAAAAAACATATCGCATTCATAACAATGTATATCACTGACATATATCTTTAAAGTATAACAATTCTAAATCTTCAAAAATGACATGATAAAGAATTATTTAAATAGCATACATATATCAACAATAACAAATTTTAAAAGAAATGCTTCATCACATAAGGAAACAAGACAAAAGAACAATGATAGAAATACCAAATGCATTTGAGTCTTTCTAATGTGAATAACACTCCGATTCCACTTTATTCTTTGAGAAAACTTCTAGGAGATACAAAAGTGCATATCTTGAAAAAGTTTCTTCACAAAAATGTAGAACCTTGATCCACTACTGATAAAAATAAATTCAGAAGTACAAAAGTGTAACTTCTCAAGTCAAGTTCTATGCAAATTGAGGACCCTTTCTTAAAAGACATGAAAGGGTTTAAATAATAAAATAAAAACTAACTATCAATAAAAATCACTTTGAGCAGTTAAAACTGCAAACATGAAAATTTTGGATTTGATTTATGAAAATAATAGTGCGATGTCCTTTGAAATGATTCATTGCATCTACTCCTCTTGTGCTTGTAGCTGAAAAATTGAGAGCATTTCATGAATTTTCAGAGGATGAATTAGCCTGGAATGTAGTTGATCGGTGTATGTGGCATCTGAAAGTTCGGTAACCATGTGATTGACAGCATCAGCAAGGCATTTGGTGGCCATCTGATGGCTGTGCGGCTTGACTAGGAAGAACCAAAATGCATCCCAAGTCAAGTTTTGCACTTTGCCGATTTGTTCTTCTCTGCTAGTCAAATCCTTTCTCCATTGATTTTCTAGCGCCTTTGCCTTCGGGAGCTTTCCTGGGGAGAAATCGGAGATCAAGTTAGCTCCATATAAGCTACCATTTACCAACTCGATCACACTATTCATTATAGCCCTGGCTCTAGAAGTAGCTCTTTTGGCCTTTATTAACTGTGATCACCACTTCGAAAAAAAGACTTATTTGTGTAATTCTTGGATTTTTGGTATATTAGTAGCCATGCCTTCTTGTGTACTTTGCCAAGAGAGAAATCTTGTGACCTTATCATCTGCGTTTTCAAATTCCAGCCTGGTGTCAACTGCTTGTTCAATGAGTGATGCAGTGATGATGCACAGTGGGTCAACCAATGATATTTTATGGCAAAGGATATTCAGTTGCTGGGGCTTCTTTCCTGAATTCATCAATGCTCAACTAACCTTTGAATTTCTCTACCTGTAATTGTAGCTGTGTGATTTGTTCTTCTTTGGCCTTCTTTTCCTGTTGAAGTGTCACTTGAAGCTTGCTGAGTTCTTGAGACAAATTTTGTTGTTTTTTGAGAACCTTCTGATCAACATTTTGTTTCTCTAGATTTAACTGTTCTTTTAGTTGCTCATTCTGCTATTTTTGCTCCACTAGCTGTTGCTCAAGCTGACCGATCTTTTGTTGTTCCACTGTCATTTTCTCTTCAAGTTGGGTGATCCTTAGATCCTTTTCCTTGATCAGTTGGCTTAATTTGGAGGCCTTGTCCATTGTAGTGGCTGTATAGGCACCTGCATATTGAGATAACTTAGTTAAATCCTCAGAAGGATTGACTTCTGAGTCTTTCCATACCACATTCATAAGTTCAGCTTGAGGAGTTGAGAATGGTCCCTGGTCAATTTTCCCCTTTTTCCTATGTCTTTTGACCACAACCCTATCCTTTGGACTGTATAATACATCTAGGGGTGGTATTTCCTTAACCTTCAATACAATATCTTTGGAAGGATTCTCTAGAATTATTTCAATATCATGCTAAGTGTTAACTATGCCAATTTCCCCTTCAATTGTAATACTAGTAGTAATAGGCTCCTGTGTTGTGGGTGATTTTGGTATACTAATGTTTTGGGAGTCATTATAGTTCTTGATCTACTGATTGAATTGCTCCCATTCCTTGATTAAGTTGGCATCAATATGCACATTGGTATCTAGGAGCTCGCTGGTCTTTTCATTTGTCTACTTCTTTTTGGAAATCTTCTCAGTAGTGTGTTCTTCACTGTGGCCTTATTGCTACACCATAGGGGTAGTGTTTAATAAATCCATAGGTAGTGTTTGTAACCTCTATGTCCTGAACTGTATAAACTTATCTATCTCCCCTGCTCACAATTTGATCCCTGCTAGATGTTTTACCTGTGAAAATGACTTAGCTGAAGTGAGAAAGTCATCATAGTCATCTTTCTCATGTTCAAATTTGGCAAGTTTCACCTGAGTGGTAAAGTTGTAAGCCACTTCGTTTGGGTCATGCTGTCTCTTAGGGATGACTGCTAACTTCAGAATTTTTATCTTATTTGCTTCTTTCTCAGCATATTTGAAATCATGCAGTGAGTAAGTACCACAACGGAGGGGAAACGTAGGCCACATTTGTTTCTTGGACTCTTTGAGGTTCCTGGACATTCCTTGCTCTGTTATCTTGTAAGCTATTTCTCTGGCCAATAGCTTATCACGAATGTACAATGGCAGAACATGTGGATCTGTTAGGCTGCCAAAAAGTCTGACATAGGTGAACTTTTCTTCGCCGAACCAACTGCTGATTAATGTTAGGTCAATGCTGGCCTCATCGGATAACTAAGGAGTAGGTATGTTGAATATGGCCTGATCGACAGGTAAAACAAAATCATGGAAAATTCTATATATATGATCTTTATAATGGGCCTTCCACAAATATTTATGATAAATGTGAATAGGAGTGGGGTCTTGAGGAGTCCATTTCCAACCTAGAATGGGGAAGTCAGAATTGAAATAAATGGCATCCATAATGTAGGCGCTCATATAGAATGGGAGTATTATCCGAGTAGTTACATACCTATTTCTTCTATAATCAAGGATTTGGTTGGCCATTTTATCTGAAAAAATGGTTGCCAAATCCATGACAAAAGAGTTAATTTCTGCTTCCTTTAAAGGCACTATTTCTATGGAAAATCTAGCTGAATCAGAGGCTGCAGAGAGTCTACATATTATAGCACCAGCATAGCAATAGGGAGATGCTAAGGATTCCATGGAGTACATACCAAAAGATTCATGCTTATGCTTGTTTGGGAAATTTCTCCATTGCTTGATAAGGTCCCATTCTACATCATTCTCCTTGGCGAAAGCTTCTAAAAATGCCTTGTTGTAATGTTTCTGGGGGTCTGGCAAATGATACATCTTCTTGACATCTTCTGTCTTGAATGTCCTGAACATCCTTCCATCGGCTGTAAAGAATGCTCTATCGGTTATGTTGATACTCTATATTACCCATCTCACCAGGTCATTATATGGTAACACTTTCATATGGGATGCTATTTTGTGGAGGAAGGAGCTAGCTAAATCCCTAAGAGTATTTTCTGATTTATCACTTGAATCATCAGTTCCTACTTCTTATTCAATTATGGTTGTCTCCTCGGCTTCGAGTAGATTATATATGCCCTCCCATGAAGTCTTGCCAAGGCCTAAATAGGTAGTATCAGCTATCAACACCAACTTTATTGGTTCATCTTTTGCTATGACGAGGACCTTTACTTTTTGAGATTTCTTAAACATTTTTGCTTGACTGATGATTTCAGATTCGCTCTGCAAAATGAAACAAAAGGATGTAACAGTGGAAAAACTTGTTAAATGCTAATACACAGCACACCAGACTAACAACAATTAAGTGTAATAGATGCTATGGATCTATGATATATGAAGCCACCACGGATGAAATCCTTGAAGGATTCAACCATAACTGCTTTCTAATGATTTCTCTGTAACTTCCAACATGAAACTTTAATGTTGTGATGGTATGTCGTATCGCAAATTTATAACGGTCCTTTTTAGAATAGGTATCACGACTTTCCCAATCAGCGATTAGCAATAATCGCATATCGCAGATCGAGAGTTACAAGTTCCATCCTGAAATGGTTCCTCTGCATGGTTATGATTGCGATCAGTGGTGAGCTGGCATGGGGAGGTGGCATGCTTTAAAATTGATAAATTGTTTAAATTTTCTTATAACTTTAAACCGCACATGTTCACAATACTTCATATTTTACCTTCATCGAAAGCACGCTACATGATAATGAAATCGCATCAGAAGATTTCAAAGAAGCTTTTTGGGATGTGTCTTATGATTTTAGTGATGCGTGATTGCGATCGGCTTATCACATCGAAGCTTTTCCATGGAAAACTTGGGATTTTTCTTAATGAGTAGTGATATGTGGTTTTCGATAGAGTTATCACATTGACAAATCTCAATGGAATGCTTTAAGTCCACTGTTGAGATAAAGGATGTGTGCAATGTGACAATTTGCTTTATAATTATTTCCTTTGATAAACCTTTTTACGATAAGGTTTTATTATGACTCAAATTGGATCGGATTTTCTTAAAAGGACTTCCATCGGTTCAAAAGTTTTGCAAATTGCGATTGCAATTTAACCTACCCTAAAAGAAATTTTTTATGTGACCTATTATGAAAATTTATTTTCAAATGTTTTATTGATTTTATTTATATTCTAAAGGGGACCCATTTCTTATTAAAGTTTTATATGAAAATTTTTGAAATTGGGAGGGTCGTTGTATAACACAACAATTGAAGATTCACTAGGAGAAACAATTATCTCTGAAAAATATTGCAATATCTAAAACTTTCTTAGTTTAGAAACAATTTAGGATAAATAAAACCATCTAAGAACAGCTAAACAAAAATTAACTCTGAATAAAATAACAGTTTTTTGCAATTTGTTTTACAATCCCTTAAAAACAAAAACATTTTTGGTTTCTTCAAGCTTTGATTGGTTGATAAACATAAAGTAGGGGGTTCCTCCAACTTAGCTTTTAAATTTACTATTTTGTCACAGGTAGTGCCTTTGCTGCCAACAAACATCTATAGTCTCCACAGGGTTACCTTTTGACCATCAATCATTCATTGTCCCATCCATATAAGAGTATAACTTTTGAAAGATAAATCCATAAAGATATGTTTACATATATATTTTTTGATTTTATATTCTTTTAATTTTTTAAGATAAAAAGCCATTGTCCTGGTTTGGGAGCCAACTTATAACAATGCCATTCACTGGTTGTAATTGAACTGAACAAGCTGGCTTGTAATGAGACCCCTTGTCTTATGATTATAAGCCATTACCCTATTTTAATATGCAGTATTGGTAATCTCAATTTAATTAGTTTCCTATGATCATAGTAAGTAGGCTCATGATGAGACCTCTTATCTTTTATATCAGACATATTTTAGAATTACACTCTGAAAAATCGTAAACTTAGTGGATGGGCTGAATGAATTTCTCCTTAAGAGTTTATGGATGACAATTTTTTAGAGTTATGGATGCTAATTTTGGAAAAGTGTTTAGTTTTTACAAATAACCTCACTTAACTTTATAAAAATTAGAATGACTTACAGTATTTTCAAGGTTTTGGAAGATTTTACAAACTTTAAAGAGGTTCTCAGAGTTTCATGTTTTATTCAAATTTCCAAAACTGTAATCATTTCCTTAAAAGTTTCCGCATATTGAAAGCAAGTATTCATAATATTCTCTCAAAGAACTTTTCAATACTAAAAGGCCAATGAAAGACTATTTACAACATTATTTTCTAAAATAAACAAACTTGCATAAAGAATATATACAGGTAAGAAGTGGTTACCTCCTTAAGAAAATAGTTTCTTTAAGATAATCCCATTCACAGGAAGAGAATCTCTCTTTCCTGATAAATCTTGCAATATGAATGTTGATTAGACTATCTTTCCAATGATTTGAAATGGTCCAAGCCACATCTTTTAAAATTTGGTATGTTTACCTTTGTCTTCATGTGCTTTGTCCCATTTCAACACAAGATCACCAATTTGTAATGTTTTTGAGCCAGTAGAACTTGCATCAAAAGAAGATTTAATGACTTGTTGATGTTTAGCATGAGTGATTTTGGCCTTCTCTCTTTCTTCCTCCAATTTGAGGATTTGATCAAATCTTAATTGAATAGAGGAAGAAGGATCTTCTTCAATAAATTGTACTAGGGCAAGAGATGAGAGTGCTAAGTTTGGAGGTATTACGGCCTCTTTCCCATACACTAAGTTAAAAGGAGAAGTACCTATTGAGGCCTTCTGAGTTATGCGATCTGCCCATAATGAAAATATTAAATATTTATGCCAATTATTTTGATTTTGATCAACATTTATTTTAATAATCTTAATGAGATTCTTATTAGTTGACTCTGCCAAACCATTACCTTGAGGATAGTAATTTGCAGAATATTTTAATTTAAAACCTCTCTTAAGAGAAAATTCAACTATACTACTCCTAGAAAAATAAGATGCATTATCAAAAATAAGGGCATTAGCTACACCAAACTTGGTAATGATGAATTGATCAATGAATTCAATGATTGCATCAGAATTGGCTACCTTTAATGGAATTGCTTTTACCCACTTTGTGAAGTAGTCTGTGGTTGTAAGGATGTATCTGTGTCACTTGCAAGAATGTGGAACAATCTTTCCTATGCTATCAAGCCCCCACTATTCAAATGGTTGCTCAATGTTCACTGGTCGTAAAGGAAAGGCTGGTTTCCTTTGTCTCCCACTAGCAGTCTGGCATATCTTGCATTTCATGACATAATCATGGGCATCTTTAAACAAAGTGGGCCAATAATATCCAACATGTATTATCTTGTGAGTTGTAGTATCTCCTCCAAAATCTCCACCTGTTGGACCATCATGTAATTCCTGCAAAACCTTTTGTGCTTAAGTTGTTTCAAGGCATCTTAATAAAATTGAATCATAATTTCTTCTAAATAACACATCATCAATGATTTCAAAGTGATTTTCTTTTAATCTTAAATATCAGACCAGCATACTGAGATTCAGAATTTATGATACTTATCTCGTTCACTTGAAGAGTATTATCTGAATCTTCATGTTCTAGAATATTAGAAGCTCCTGCTAATAACCTGCAAAAACCTTGCCCTCTCACAATTTTCACTGGTTTAATATCAATATCATACTCTTGTAAGGTTGTTACCCAGTTAGCTCTCTTTTCTCCTACTTCCCTTTGAACTAGCAATTGCCTCACTATAGAGAATGGGACTAATACTTTTGTGTGTGTTTTAGGAGAAATGGTCTAAAGTGTTTGATAGATTTAAACACAGCAAAAGCTTGTTTTTCTACTTCAGAATAGTTGATTTCAACACCTTGCAAATTGGAACTAAAGAATGATATAGGTGCTTCTACTTGTTGATCATTGATTTGTGTTAAAACAACAACATAAGATGTTTCAATGGCCAAAGTATATAAAATAAAATGATTAGAAAAATTGGGAGTATTCAATGCAGGAGCATTAATGATTGCCTATTTTATTGAGTCAAAGGCTTCTTTTTCATTATGTCCCCATTTGAAAACTGAATTTTTCTTAACCATAGTTTGTAAAGGTGAGACTATATGAGAAAAATCAGGAACAAATTTTTTTACAAAATTTATCTGTCCCAAAAATGATTGCATGGATTTCTTGTTATGTGGCAGAGGAATATCAGAAATCTCTTTTATCCTGTCAGGATCAATATATATGCCATCTTTGGATACAATAAACCCTAAAAGTTTGCCTTCATTAAGAGAAAATAATGATTTCTTGGGATTTAGATAAATCCCATACCTTTTACATTGTTCAAAGATCTATTTTAAATCATGTAGATGATTGGCCATTTTCTTGGAAAAGATAGTTATGTCGTTTAAGTAAACAACAACTGACCTATTGATGAAACCTTTGAAGGCTATATCCATGGCTTGTTGGAAAGTAGCTCCAACATTTATCAAACCAAAAGGTATTTTTTGATAAGCATATGTTCCCCATTTAGTTCTGAATGTAGTTTTTAGTCTATCATCTGGATGCACCAGTATTTGATTGTATCCTGAAAAACCATCAAGAAAGGACATTAACTCTAAACCAACTATTGATTGAAGTATCTGTTCCATTGTTGGTAATGGGAAATTATCTTTTTGACATGCCTTATTGAGATTTCTAAAATCGATGCAAATCCTAATATAAACATTCTTTTTTCTTATAGGTACCAAGTTCAAAACCCATTTAGAATGTATGACCGGGAAAATTACTTTGGCTTTTAGAAGTTTATTCAATTCTACTTTGATTTGACTTTCAAGATTTAAGTGAATTTTCCTTAACTTTTGTTGTACAGGTTTCTCGTCAGAAATCATTGGAATTGTGTGTCGAATGATAGAAGTATCATAAGTTCTCAGATCTTCGTAATTCCAAGAAAATCATTTTTGTATTTGTTTCATAATCTGATGAAAGCAAATATTTCTTCTGATGTGAGTTCAAGTCCTAGATTGATATTTTGTGGTTTGGCCTTAGTGCCAAGATTTACTAATTCAAACCTTAAAGTAGAACTTTGAAGTTTTGCATTAGTGACCTTTTTGAATCTATCATTGATATCATAGAGATCTTCTAGCTTGACCACAGATTTAGGAATAAAATTCTCATTTAGTCTTTGTTTTAGCTGAAGATCATGATCGCTTTCATCGATAATTTGATCATCATAATATTTTTCAGAAGTCAAGAGATTTAAGATCTCTTCATCATGATTAAATACCTGCCAATTGATGACATTGTCTAGGATAGATGGCTGAAAAATTAATTCAATTGAAAACCTATCTGGACTATAATCCTCAGATGGAAGGAGCTTAGAAGCAACATTAGCCAATAAATCAGTTGTTGCATTCTAAGATCTAGGAATAAGATAAATGTTGAATGCTAGAAAATGAGTTATGAGATATTGAACAAGGGATTGATAATGTTTGAGATGACCTGAGAGACAATGAATAGCATTCCTTGTTTGATGACAATTTTGGAATCACCAAAAACTTTCAGATATTCGATATTCAGGCCTATTGCTTTATAGATCCCTTGAATCGATGCCTCATATTCTACAGTGTCATTGGTACACTCAAATTCTAGTTTGCATGATAGCATAGTTTTTTCCCCTTCTGGACTAACTAAAATACACCCTGCTCCTGCACCGTCATTGGATTTTGATCCATCAAAATATAAAGACCAAAATAAAGGCTTATCTATAGATTTATTTACAAGTTCATCAGTAATACTAACACATCTTGAGGTAGCAATATGGGAGAAATTTTCAATTTGTGATGCGAAACTATTAACAGGAAAAGACGATTGTTGAGCATTAAAATTTCCAAAAAATGACTCAGCTGAGTAATTTCTGAGAATATTGTTATTGAAAGCTACAGGTTGTTTTTCTTGTTCAAACTCTGTTACTGTATGAGTCATGTGTTTTTCCAAATCTATTTTGATTTGATTTAAATTCCCTTTATAGGGGAGCCACATGTGAGACCAATCAATGGAAATGTAAACATGGAGTTTCTCAGACCAATCCCTACTTAGAATTAAACCATAAAATTCAAGGATGTCAGTAATCAATATATCAATTCTTTGAACTACTTTGGGATCAGCCAATAACCTAATAGTAACTGAATTAATCTCTCCTAAAATATGCACTTTAGTCCTATCTAATTGAACAATATGAACCATAGATTTATAGGGCTCAATGTTTAATTTGGAGCAAACTGAGGCTGGCATTATGTTTGATGAAGCCCCTGAATCTATCAGGAAGTTATGCATATTTCTATTATATATCTCATAAGTCAAGAGAAAAGGAGGATTATGAGAATTAGACCTATCTCCGATCAAAATATCATCAGTAGCATCTACCTTATCCGATGGTGGTTTACCTGATCCTTTAGCTGCGTTGGATAATACACCGATTGGAAGAGGAGAAGAAGGTACTGCATTTAACTCTTTAAGTAACAACTTCTATTGATTTCTTAGCTTACTAACTTCATGTAAAGAAATATTTGCTCGAGTCTTCTTCATGTCTTCCACATTGTTGTAATCCATAGAGTCAGAAACTGCTAATGTTTTAGATGATGAGGGAGGATTAGAGGATGATGGTTGATTTTGGGTATGCACAACTAGAATTTTCTTCATGGGAGCTTTATCTTTAGTAGCAGGGCTTGAATTTTTCTTCTTTGGATTTGTTTGAACAGGCTCTGTTGCATTTTTACTTCTGGTATTTGCTGGGAGAGCTTCTTATTCACTTTCATTATCAGAGTTGGGCAAGATAAAGTCCCACATTCCATGGCATTCAACTGTTTCATCTTCTTATGTTTCCTCTGATGATAAAATTGTGTCTTCATCTTCATCGTCATCTAGATCTGATTCTGCATTAGATATAGCATTAGGTGGTTTAGGGTCAGTCGACTGATTTCTTCTAAAATTTCTAAATGGTTTTTTAGTAGAAGTTTCAACTACCTGGTTTTTTATTTCCACCATTTCAATGGACATAGTTTTCAGAACCTTTTGTAAACCTTCGATATCATATGGGTCTTTAACTGCTTTATTTTTTGAATCATCTTTGAAAGTAACCTTTTTGGATTTTCTTTCTTCAACAACGTTTTTCTTTCCCAACGCAATGATACATTTTTCAACAGTGATCACTTCCTTCATATTTTCTGCTAATGTGGGTTTGGTAGCCCTATCAATGAAGATGGCTATGTTTGAAGGCAAGGCAGAGATATACCATTCACTTCAGACTTCTTCACTAGGCTTGGATGTTGCAGGAATTTTATTCAATAGTTTATTAAATCGGGAGTTGAAGTCTTTGATGGGTTCCTTTGATTTAGATTTCAGATTGGAGAGATCATTAATCAAAGTCGCTGTGGACCTATCGTCTCCAAACTTAGTTAAAAATTGCTCCTGAAAAACATCCCAGCTATTGATGGATCCTAGTGGTAATGAAAAATACCACGATCCAGCTGATTCTTGTAAAGTGTATGGAAATAGTCTAACAATAGCATCTTCTTTTGTTACTCCATTCAAGTTTATTGACAACATGAAGTTGTCTATATGTTCTTCTGCTAATATGCCAATGTTAGGATTACATTTTGGTAACCATCTTTTAGGATGGGCTGGTAGTTGACTCAAAGGTTTAGGCATTGTGACAGCTCCTAGATTGGTCCATGGTCTTGGTTGAGGTTACCATTGTTGCGCTAACGGTAGAATAAGGTGAGGAGGCAGTTGAAAGTGATTGGGTAGAGGATGTTATAGTACCTATACTCTTATGGACTATGATTTGGAGTTGTGAAATAGATGGACAACTTTGCAATGGTTTAGATGGAAAGGATGATGATGAGGAAAGAGTCTCACTGTTAGACTCTAAAGGTGTCTTTCTAGCTCTTTTTTGACTTGGCAGAGGAAGTTCAGTTAGTGGAATACCAAGTTTTTCACTATGTGCTCTAGTAAGAGGCTGGGATAGAATCTATTGAGAAGTCACACTACCTTGGGATAGCTCAGAATCTTCTTGAGATATTGAAAACCCTTGGAGTTTATGAATCAAGGACTGTACTTTGGGGGGGTTCAAGTGAAGAATTGTCAGGTGTGTTTAAGGTTTTAGCAGTGGGTGTTGTATTTTCCTTTTCAACTTCTCGCATAAAAATAGGGGATTTAGAATGCGAAGGAGAAGTTGGAGGAGATGGTGAGGGATTTTTACTCTTAGAATGGCCTATGGATTTAGATTCGCTCGTCATTCACAATTCATGCCCTCCTTCTAGCGCCAAAAATTTTGATGCCTCTAAAATCCTAGCACCAACATTGGGGATAACCACCCAGTCCAGACCTTAGTACAACTCATTTTCCGTTGGGTATGGTGGCTCTGACTGGATATTATGGAACCAGTTTCCCATATAATGAATGGTTTGATGGATGATTATTTTATAAAATATGATAATTGCTTTAACCTATAATTCAAAAGTATACAAATATACTTATCTAACCCATGTAATGTATTAACAATGCGATTTCTAATTATTTCTAACAAACAAATAATCATATAGATGAATTACTTATCGATAGAAATATGAATTCATAGATAATGATTACTTTGTTTAAGAAATTAAAAAAAGTAATTATAAAAAAACATATCGCATTCATAACAATGTATATCGCTGACATATATCTTTAAAGTATAACAATTCTAAATCTTTAGAAATGACATGATAATGAATTATTTGAAGAGCATACAAATATCAACAATAACAACTTTTAAAAGGAATGCTTCATCACATAAGGAAACAAGACAAAAGAACAACGATAGAAATATTGCATACATTTGAGCCTTTCCAATGTGAATAACACTCCGATTCCACTTTCTTCTTTGAGAAAACTTCTAGGAGATACAAAAGTGAAGATCTTGAAAAAGTTTCTTCACAAAAATGTAGAACCTTGATCCAGTACTAATAAAAATATATTCATAAGTACAAAAGTGTAACTTCTCAAGTCAAGTTTTATGCAAATTGAGGACCCTTTATTAAAAGACATGAAAGGGTTTAAATAATAAAATAAAAACTAACTGTCAATAAAAATTAGTTTGAGCTGTTGAGACTGCAAACATGAAAATCTAGGATTTGATTTATGAAAATAATAGAGTGATGGCCTTTTAACTGATTCATTGCATCTACTCCTCTCTTATGCTTACAGCTGACAAATTAAGAGCATTTCACGAATTTCCGGAGGATGACTTAGCCTGGAATGTAGTTGACTGGTGTATGTGGCATCTAAAAGCTCGGGAACTATGTGATTAATAGTGTTGGCAAGGAATTTGGTGGCCATCTGGTGGCTGTGTGGCTTGACTAGGAAGAACCAAAATGCATCCCAAGACAAGTTTTTCACTTTGCCAATTTGTTCTTCTCTGTTGGCCAGATAATTTCTCCATTGATTTTCTAGTGCTTTTGCCTTCGAGAGCTTTCCTGGGGAGTGATTGGAGATCGGGTTAGCTCCATATAAGTTGTCATTTACTAACTCGATCATACTGTTCATTGTAGCCTTGGCTCTAGAAGTAGCTCTTTTGGCTTTTATTAACTCTGATTTCCACTCCGAAAACAAGACTTCTTTGTGTGATTCTTGGATTTTCGGTAGATTAGCAACCATGCCTTCTTGTTTACTTTTCCAGGAGAGAAATCTTGTGACCTTATCATTTGCATTTTCAAATTCCAGCCTGGTGTTAACTGCCTATTGAATGAGTGATGCAATGATGATGCACAACGGGTCAACCAATGATATTTTATGGAAAAGGATATTCATTTGCCAAGATAAGGCTTTAGTCACTTCTAGGGCTTCTTTCTTGATTTCATCAATGCTCGGATAACCTTTGAATTTCTCTTCCTTTAATTGCAGCTGTGTGATTTGTTCTTCTTTGGCCTTCCTTTCCTATTGAAGTGTCACTTGAAGCTTACTGAGTTCTTGAGACAACTTTTGTTGTTTCTGGAGAGCCTGTTGATCAACGTTTTGTTTCTCCAGATTTAACTGTTCTTTCAATTTCTCATTCCATTGTTTTTGCTCTACTAGCTATTGCTCAAGCTAACCGATCTTTTGTTGTTCCACTGTCATTTTCTCTTCAAGTTGGGTGATCCTTAGATCCTTTTCTTTGATTAGTTGGCTAACCTCGGAGGCCTTGTCCATTTTAGTGGATGTATAGGAACCTGCATATTGAGATAGCTTAGCTAAATCCTCAGAAGGATTGACTTCTCAGTCTTTCCATACCACATTCATAAGTTTAGCTTGAGGAGTTGAGAATGGTCCTAGGTCAATTTTCCTCTTTTTCCTCTGTCTTTTGACCACATCCCTATGCTTTAGAATATAAAATACATCCAGGGGTGGTATTTCTTCAACCTTGAATACAATCTCTTCAGAAGGATTCTCTGGAATTATTTCAATATCATGCTGAGCGTTAATTCTGCCGACTGCCCCTTCAATTGTAATACTAGTAGAAATAGGATCCTGTGTTGTGGACGATTTTGGTATACTGATGTTTTGGGAGTCAGTTTAGTTCTTGATTTGGTGATCAAATTGCTCCCATTCCTTGATTAAGTTGGCATCAATATGCACATTGGTATCTAGGAGCTCGCTGGTCTTTTCATTTGTCTACTCCTTTTTGGAAATGTTCTCAGTAGTGTGTTCTTCACTGTGGCCTTCTTGCTGCACCATAGTGGTACTGTTTAATAAATCCAGAGAGTGTTTGTAACCTCTATGTCCTGAATTGTATAAACTTATCTATCTCCCCTGCTCCCAATTTGATCCCTACTAGATTTTTTACCTGTGAAAACAACTTAGCTGAAGTGAACAAGTCATCATAGTCATCTTTCTCATGTTCAAATTTGGTAAGTTTCACCTGAGTGGTAAAGTTGTAAGCCACTTCGTTTGGGTCATACTGTCTCTTAGGGATGACTGCTAACTTCAGAATTTTTATCTTATTTTCTTCTTTCTCGGCATGTTTGAAATCATGCAGTGAGTAAGTACCACAACGGAGGGGAAATGTAGGCCACATTTGTTTCTTGGACTCTTTGAGGTTCCTGGAATTCCTTGCTCCGTTATCTGATAAGCTATTTCTCTGACCAATAGCTTATCAAGAATGTACAATGGGAGAACATGTGGATCTGTGAGGCTACCAAAAAGTCTGACATAGGTGAATTTTTCTTCATGGAACCAACTGTCGGTTGATATTAGGTCAATGCCAGCCTCATCAGATAACCAAGGAGCAGGTCTATTGAATATGGCCTGATGGACAGGTAAAACAAAACCATGGAAAATTCTATATATATGATCTTTATAATAGGCCTTCCACAAATATTTATGATAAATGTGAATAGGAGTTGGGTCTTGAGGAGTCCATTTCCAATCTAGAATGGGGAAGTTAGAATTGAAACAGATAGTATCCATAATGTAGGCACTCATAGAGAATGGAGGTATTATCCGGGTAGTTACAAACCTATTTCTTCTATAATCAAGGATTTTTAGAATTGAAATAGATAGTATCCATAATGTAGGCACTCATAGAGAATGGAGGTATTATCCGGGTAGTTACAAACCTATTTCTTCTATAATCAAGGATTTGGTTGGCCATTTTATCTGAAAAAATGGTTGCCAATCCATGACAAAAGAGTTAATTGTTGCTTCCATTAAAGGCACCATTTCTATGGAAAATCTAGCTGAATTAGAGGCTCCAAAGAGTCTACATATCATAGCACCAGCATAGCAATAGGTAGATGCTAAGGAGTCCATGGAGTACATACTAGAGGATTCATGCTTATGCTTGTTTGGGAAATGTCTCCATTGCTTGATAGGGTCTGACTCTACCTCATTCTCCTTGGCAAAATCTTGTAAAAATGCCTTGTTGCAATGTCTTTGGGGGTCTAGAAAATGATACATCTTCTTGACATCTTCTGCCTTGAATGTCCTAAACATCCTTCCATCGGCTGTA